>RYFJ01001744.1:0-45391 GCA_003991445.1 Oryza meyeriana var. granulata | reverse complement strand
GGAGAATCTCCCTTAGGATATAATGTTACTGGCTAGGACTGTATTTTTTATTGTACAGCAAGGTCTGCGAGGTTAAGTCTCTAATTATAGGCTAGGTCCACCTTATCCGAGTGGCCCATATGTTTGTTATGAGGTACCCGGGCCATGGCACCACAATCAGGCCGGT
This sequence comes from Oryza meyeriana var. granulata, assembly GCA_003991445.1. Lineage (NCBI taxonomy): Eukaryota > Viridiplantae > Streptophyta > Magnoliopsida > Poales > Poaceae > Oryza > Oryza meyeriana. The sequence goes on along the minus strand of RYFJ01001744.1, from coordinate 45,225 downwards.
ACGGCCAGGATTTCTCTTAGGGATATATCTAATCGGCTAGATGTAATACTTTATTGTACAATGGCATGTCACGGGTCCATATATTCTACAATAAGACCTGGCCATCTACTTCGAGTGGGCACATATGCTTGTGATGAGGTACCCGGGGCCCATGGCCTCCATAAGGGTATATCTCACATTCTGAGGGCTTAAACCAGTATAAACTCTTTGTGTTCCTTTGCAGTCCACGAGTTTTCGATGAGAGTGGCCTCTATGTTCATATTGCTTGGTGTAAAACATCGACAGCCGCTCAAGTCGGTGTCAGATGAGACCGCCATTGGAGAAGCTGACCTGTTGGTTGGTATGAAAGTATCGCCTGACTATTGACGCTGTTGATATGCAGCAGCGGTGTCATGGCTTTTTATCCTTTGCTATTGTCGGGTCCTGTGATAGGCCCGAACTGGAGTGCATCCAGTAGAGTCACAGCGGCTATAACGTTCTGTTGAGGAGTTACGAAAATGTCTTGGTCACCGACTCGGGTTTGGGGGGTCTCCCATTGAGCAGTGCGCCCAGCTTTGCATAGATTGTCGTTGCGAGCTTCGCGCTCGGCCTGCAGGTGTCTTGCGTCTTCCTCCTGTTGTTCACGTAGCGGCGGCTCTTCTTTTGCAAATCGCGTAGTCGGCGTGCCTCCTGAGTGGGAGTTGAGCCCTTGGATGCCATGAAGACTTCACGTGTGGAGAAAGCTCCCGAAGTGCTATGCGACTGAGAGTCGAGTCGGAATGGTGAGGGGTTGTGATGATGACCCCAACCTCCCTGGACCCGATCTCGAGCGGCTCTAGGCAGCTGTATCGAGTTGAATTCTAGAGGATTGAGTCAGCCGCATCAGATTGGAATCGTAAGATTGTTGTAGCGTTGTCGAGTCTGAGTGGGAAATTGACGATCTCCTCCTCTCTTAGCCCGATCTCGGCCGGCTCAAGACCAAGTCTGAGTCAAACACTGAAAGGAAGAGTTGTCCTAGACTCTCGGCCATATTTTGGAGATCGCCGCAGCATGTTCGCCGAAGATTGTTGCAGTGTTGAGTAGCGGTGCCCCCGGTGCGGAGATTCGCCTCCGATTGGTCTCTGGCCGATCAGATCGAGTTTGAGTTGGATAGGGTGAGGTTGCTGAATTTGTCCACGATGAAGTCAAGGCTCCTGAAGGTGATTGTTTGCTCGGGGGGGAAGTTGATCCGTCAACTCCGGTGATTGGATCCATTCAGGCTTGTGGAAACATGATCTCCGCCGATGCCCTACCTGGGCACCAACTATCGATGTATTGTATCGGCAATAATAATATGGGGCTACTCGTGAGACCTAAACTTGATAGACTGCAAAGGAACACAAACAATTTATATTGGTTCAGGCACTCTAGATGAGGTAATACCTTACGTCCAGTTGTGGTGTATTTGCCTTTGAGGTTTCTCTAGTGAGATTGTTCTTCTCTGCCCTCAAGGGCGCCTGCCTCCCTTATATACCGGGGGATAGGGTTATAGAGTAGGAATCCCAGTTGGACTCTGACCAACGGATTTCCTTCTAGGAATACGACGTGCCCGACTAGGACTATATCCTTTCCTTGTCGTACAAGGTTATGTATCCGATCTATTGTATCCCTAATTACAAGGTTAGGTCCATCCTCTGTCCGTGTGGCCCAAATGCTTCTCATGAGGTACCTAGGGCCCATGGCCTCCACACTACAACAAGTTGACTGGCCATCCAGTTTTAAGCCCACGGGAATAGAGAAGTATGACTTCAAGAGCAACCAAGAGTGCTAGCTGACTGTGTATACATTGGCAATCCACGTGGCTAGAGGCCATCACAAGGCCATGGCTAACTATCTGCTAGTCGCCCTAGCTGACTTGGCAAGAACATGGTTGATGGGGCTTCCCAGGCGGTCTATTGCCTCTTGTGGGGAACTCTGTGAATGCTTCATTGCAAACTTCCAAGGAACTTATGAGAGACCGTCCTCCGAGTATGATCTGTACCAATGCCATCAAAGAAAGAATGAGTCCCTCCACGACTTCATCAAGCAATTTTCCAAGAAGAGGAACTCAATACCGAAGATCAAGGATGAGGTTGTCATTGTTGCCTTCTGCAAAGCAGTAAAGGACACCCCGTTCATTGCTAAATTTACTCGGAAGCCTCCCAACTCTATCAACACTGTCGCCGAGGCACTTGATGACAAAAAGGAGCCTGATAGAAGAGCGAAGGACGTGGACGATGCAGCCCCATCCAAGGCCAGGAACAGCAAGCGCAACTCGGAGGACGTCGTAGCAACTAGCGAGCGCAACCAACCACGGCCCCCAAGGACGGACGACTACCAAAAGGTCATGAATGGACCATGCCCATTCCACTCGAAGAGGAAGCACATGGCCAAAAACTGCTTCATACTCAAAAATTTTGCTTCTGAGTAGACATCGACATCCGGCGAGCAAAAAGACAAAGACAAGCCGGACTCGCATGCAGCCGGTGACTATCAAGATCCCCAGGTTGAGCTCAATCACATATTTGGAGGGCCATCAGCATACGAGTCCAAGCGTAAACAGAAGTTAACTGCCCGAGAGGTGAACTTGTTTCGTCTGACGCCCCCCAATATCTGTGCTGGTCAGAGACGGCAATCACATTCGATCGCGCCGATCACCCTGACAGAGAAACGCATCTAGGATGTTACCCACTCATTCTGGACCCAGTAATCAGAAGCATCAAGTTGAAGAAGGTTCTCATCGACAGAGGAAGCACACTCAACATCTTATTCGCCAAAATGCTCGACGAGATGAAGATACCCTGATCTGAGCTGCGGCCGAGTATGGCTCCCTTCCATGGCGTAATCCCTGGTTTTTCTTCAACTCCACTCGGACAAATCACTCTGCCAATGACTTTCGGCACACGAGAAAACTTCCACACAAAGAACATCTGTTTTGAGGTTGCTGACTTCGAGACCACCTACCATGCTATACTCAGACGGCCTGCACTCGCCAAGTTCATGGCAGTGCCTCACTGTACGTAGATGACGCTCAAGATGCTAGGACCAGCAGGTGTTCTCTCTCTATGCAGTGACATCAAGCAAGCCTTCACCTGCGACAAGGACGAAGCAATATCCGACTAGTGGCAACCCAAAAGGAGGACGACCAAGTGCCAGTGAAAAAAGCAACCAAGTTGGGAATTTTAGCGGATTCCGAGACAAAAAAGATCCCCCGGACCCTTCCAACCCTACCAAGATTGCGCTTGTCGGGACTAGACTCGACCAAATAGGAAGATGAGTTCGTCACCTTCCTCTAGGCAAACAGGGACATATTTGCTTTGAAGCCTTCCGACATGCCTAGCATACCTAGTGAGGTGATCGAGCATTCCCTAAACGTCAAGCCAGACGCCAAACCAGTCAAACAACGATTATGGCGCATCACACAAGACCGCAAAGATGCTATTCGAGAGGACATAACCAAGCTCCTGGTAGCCGGGTTCATCAAAGAGGTCTACCACCTAGATTAGCTGGCAAACCCAATCCTGTTCCAGACGAAGAACCGTAAATGGTGCATGTGCATCGACTACACCGACTTAAATAGGACATGTCCCAAAGATCCATTTGGTCTACCTAGGATAGATCAGGTGGTCGATTCAACTGCAGGATGTGACCTGCTCAGCTTTCTTGACTGCTATTCGGGATATCATCAGATCAGCCTAAAGGAGGAGGACTACCTGAAGACTTCTTTTATCAATCCATTCGGGGCATATTGCTATGTCACTATGCTATTCGGGTTGAAAAACATTGGTGCAACGTATCAACGTGCCATCCAACGGTGTCTTCACACTCAACTCGGGTGCAACGTGGAGGCATATGTCGATGACATGGTGATCAGGACAAAAGTCAAGGAGGACCTCATTGCTGACTTAGAAGAAACTTTTCAAAGCCTTCGAAGATTCAAGATGAAGCTAAACCCGGAGAAGTGTGCCTTTGGAGTATCTTCGGGAAAATTACTTGGTTTCATCGTTTCATAGCGTGGCATCGAGGCCAATCCAGAGAAGATCAATGCAATCATGACATGGCTCCCCCGACTAGTCAGAAGGACGTACAGAAGCTGACTGGCTGTATGGCGGCACTCAGCCGATTTGTTTTCTGACTCGGCGAACGGGGCATGCCCTTTTTGAAATTAGTGAAAAAAGTTGATAATTTTCAATGGACGCCAGAAGCCCAAATAGCATTTGAAGACTTCAAGAAGTTCCTTACATCACCACCCTTGTTGGCATCACCAATGTCCTAGGAACCACTTATGTTGTACTTAGCGGCAACTACTAAGGTAGTCAGCACGGTTCTGGTTGTCGAGTGGGCAGAGCCAGGACACATACAAAAGGTTCAAAGGCCTGTTTATTTCGTCAGCAAAGTTTTAGGTGAGTCCAAGATTCGATATCCTCAAGTCTAGAAGCTGCTATACAGACTGCTCAAAACTGTCCAGAAGTTGGTGCACTATTTTCAGTTGCATCAAATCACAGTTGTGGACACCCTGAGTTTTATATTGTCCAGTGCCCAACGCGACCACCACATATTGTTGGACGAGTGGGATCCATACACGCATAATAGCCACTCGACCTCAATGTGTCCATGATCACGGTTGACCCCTTCCAATATAATAACTGAAATGCCAAGAAGTGTACAAAAGAGATAATCATAAGAATAGCTTGCCAGTCCTCCCCATCATACGCCCATCAAACCACTCGATGGTGGCGACCAAACACGATACGTACCCCAGAGGACTCGAACCACAATAGCTATCCCCCAACTATCTCAATTATACACAACCCATACTCATGTTCAGCTAGTCCCCAGGAAAGCGACTAGCCTCACACTTTCATCGCAATTGATAAACATCACAAGTACTCTAATTATGGATAAAAGTGCAGCAGGGTTATATATATATTACATAGAGGGTCGCACACCCTAATTCATCATAGAGTAGCACAAAAAATAGCAGCGGAAATATAAACATAAAGGATAAAAACCAGTGGTGCCATCCAAACCCACAAGGCAACCAACTGGGGGTAGAGCTTAGCTCCAACTACACATTATCCTCGCCACCCTCGGCGGGATAATAGTAGACCGCACCAATGTCATCGTTATCCTCACCTGAAAATTATGTAGCGTGAGTACGAATGGTACTCAGCTAGACTTACACAATATTAATAGCACAAAGGAGTAATGCTGGTCTCTACATCAATGAATATGGCTATGTTGATCTGGTTTTGCATAAAGCTAAGTTTATTGAGCAAAGTAATACCTTGAAACTATAAGCATTTGCAAACAATAGCAATCTGAAATTTTATGACAGCAAGTAATATGTTCTGAAAAAAGAGGTGAAAATGACCACAATCCCATGCTCTAGCATCAACAATGGGCCACCATTGCCCAAATAAATATGCTACACAAGCATACCATCTTTCATGGCTAAAACCAAGCCATATTTAACACCAAAGCCTCTCATATAAACCCATCCATCCATGACTATCCTAAGTCATGATACAACCACATAATCCCATAACCACATATCCCAAGTTGGATGCTAACATGGACTGACTAACACATCAAGCGGTCGTCCTATAACCGTGGACACGGCTATTCCAATAGTTCATACTCTGATCAGAGGTGTACATCTTTACCCACACGATGTGATAGAAGCCAAACGGCTACACTCTAGTTTGATCTGTACCTATCGGTACCCACACTCTACACATTGAGTGCGGACTAGAGGTCACAACAAAACCTTTCCCACGCTTAGCTCCAACCACCTAAACCACGTCTGGGCCCCCGATGACTTAGCCACACACACAGGTGACTAAGGCGGGCTCACCGTCGTGGGAGGCACCTCCGGCCAAAACCAGGCGCGCACGAGGCCCTCCAAAGGAAAGACCATCCTCATGACTGACGGACGGGCGTAGATGGCCACAGCCTCCGGTGCTACTAAGTTAAGCCGTCCCACTCCCGGCGTGTGGAAGTACGTAGGGTGCTGGAATAGATGTCAACATGTTCGGTCCTTAACGACCCAGACGGAGCTACATGCATCGGGGAAACACCATCCCGTCATTGGCCTATCATCCGTCCAAGTCAAAAATATTCTCAATTATAAATCAGAAGTTATTCTTTTCGGATTTTAACCCATCCATTCGTATTAAACTAGTTTTGAACCGATAGCTCCATCTATCGGATTTTTCTAAGTCTAGAAATAGCATGGCTAAGCATTCGATAAAATAAAAGTATCCCAAAGACCTTAACCAGAGGTGACAAGGTAAAAACATGGACAACCAAGGAATGGAAATGCATACAATTGGGCAACATTGACTCTATCCGTTTTCCCATTTTAAAATAGACTGAAAAATGCATATAGATATTGTTTTCACAAATAAATCAATTTATTGAAGACATAGGTTCAATATGCTTAGATGCTTGCCTTGCTGCTACACGAAGTCACACTCAACCTTAGGTTCTTGCTCTACCGATAAAAAGCGAATATACAAATGAGGATCAATTAAATATGTCTATGCAAAATGATCAATTAATTCTGAGATAAATACAGTAGGTATTTAACATTTTAAAGTGAATTTTAGTGAAAGAATCATTTCAAAATCTTATACGGTTTATGAGTTACAAAAATGGCAGTTTTGTAATTATTTATATTGTAAACTGAAGGTGTTACATTTGACTGACATTTTCTGATAAGATTTCAAGAAGGCATGCATTTTTATATAAAAGAGCATAACTTACTGGTTCCAACAAAATTTGATTCACTGAAATTTGATTTAAAAAGATTTAGATATGAATTTCTCAAGTTCGTCAAAAAGAAGGATTAGAAATTACTTAGGCCTATTTTGGGAGGTAGTTTTGTCAAAAACAATTTATCCACAGCAAAGGTTACAATTATCTGAGTTAAACAAAAGTGGTTTCATATTTTTAGCAGTTAGGATGAATCTTCTAAAAATTTACAAAGTTCTTGGGCACAAAATAAGTTATTTTTGCTTCACATTATTTTATAGATATTTTCTGTACAGAAAGTCCTATTTTATTTCACAGTATTAAAGTTTACAAATTTACAGAACTAACAAAATTGGTTTCATTCAAAAAGGAGTTAAAATGAAATAGTTATGGATTTTCAAAGTTTGACCATTTTTCTGTTGTAAATTAAATCCCTTAATCATTTTCCTAATTCTTTCTTCTTTTCTCTTTTCCCCCAGCCTGGGCCCACCTGTAGGCGGCACAGAACAGGGGAGGCGCAGGCTAGATGGGCCACCGGTTCTGTTCGCTGGCGCCGGCGGCGAACGGCGGCTCGATTGAAGTCGCGGCCAAAAAGGAAAATGTAGCTGAGGTCCCGGCGAACCTAACGGTGCTCGCGAATTCGCTGGTGATGGACAGTAGCTCGCCGGTGGCGAGCTCGAGCAGCGGCTGCGTTCGGGTTGCATGTGGATGTGTCAAAGCAGCCACAAACCGAGCCAAGAAATGCATGGAACGGGTGTTAGGGGTCATCAGGAGACTCACTGTGATTCTTGATGGGTTGGGCGAGCTCGCGTGAGGCCCGGCGAGGGTGGAGTACTCCCGGCGGTGGCAAAAACCTTCGGGTTCACGTGGACTGGCTCGATTTGCTGCATGCGCAGTGGAGACAACACATGCAGGAGGTTAAGTAACACCCTAGGATGCTACCAGCGCAAGGAATCGACGAACGGCTCACCGGTTGAACGGGATCGGGCTCGCCGGAGCCCGGCCAAAGACGAAGAAGATGGCGGCCGATCTCCCTCCTCGCTGCACCGAATTGGGGGATCCTTGGGGCGTCCTGTTCCTGGTGCTGAGGCGGCACTAGTGGCGCATTGGCTCGGGCGAAGACTTCCTATGCCGGCCGAAACGACGAGTCAACGCCAGCGGCGGCGCTGGAGCGCAGCCACAGACAGCAATGGCGAAGCTCGCGTTCCCGGGGATTGGCTGCGAGATAGGGGACAAGATTAGGGCAGGAGCTATGGCATGCGGAGGTGAGTAGGGAACGCGACAGAGACGGCAAGAGCGCCGGAGGACCGAGCGATGACGGCGGCTTCTTCTCCACGGCCGGCAACAAAGAAGAGGAGAAAAAGGGAGCCAGAGGAGCTCTCCCTCGGTTTCTCAGCTCTCAGGTGGAGTTGTGAGGTTAGGCTAGCTAGCTGGAAGAGTTAGAGGGCGAGGGAAAGAGTTTTTCACCTGCCATGACATCGAACACGTGTCGCAAACCTTCTGTGCTGACCCAGGGCGTGTTCCTTCACTTGGGTTGGCTGGACAGCAGGCTAGGCGAGCTAGGGGCACTGCCAGGTGGGTCCAGGGCGTGGTGGTCAAGGGATAGCAGAGAGGATTGGGTAGAAAAATTGGTGAACACTGATTTTGAGGGGTTTTTCTGAATTTTTCTCTTCCTCTCAGTTTAACGATCAAATTGAGTAAGTAAAACTGGTGTTAAAAATATGATGATTTTTGTGTAGCTAGCACAGACTACGTAGGTTCCATTTTCAAAAGTTTCACACAAAAATTCAAAATGGTTTGCTCACAGAAATTCAAAGAAAAGGACTCAGGCTGAAAATTGTTTGAATTTTTAAGGGGTCTAAACTATTGATATAAATTCTAGAAAAATTATATTAATTCATAATAAATATATTAATATTTGAATAAATTATCTCCCATATACACTTCTGTTCAATTTGATGCACTTTTTAGTAGTGTTTTGTTTTTGCCGATTTAGGGTTTAATTATTGAGGGTTTAAAATATTGCAAACTTATCTTGCAAGAAGTGACAATGCAAAAATTTAAATTATGTACTCTAATGATAATAGGGCATAACACTAATTACCTGAAATTAAATCTAGGACTGTGACAACAGTGATGTGAACGTGGGTGTCCCGATCTTTCGATGGGAGGATAAGTCGATTGGAAGGAGCGACGTTGGTGATCCAACTACAACCGTCTAGGGACATTGCGCCTTAGCAATCATTATACCAAATCCAGAGGCTGTTCGCAATCTCGACGGATGCATGGTCAGCCCAATCATGAGGGTAATTGTTCCTGTAAGCAATTGAGAACTAGCAAGAACAAGATGAACAAGCAACTTAATTTGCGAATAAAAGATAAAGGTTTAACTCAGAGAACAAACAGTGGGGTTCCGAAGATGAGCAAACCGGCGATCTAACCGATCACGGGATTACACGGTAAAGTAGCGACGCTAACTTTAATCTAACAAAACCCAATCTGTTTGTGGCGGTTCTAAAGGTATTAATAGGATGGGAGGATGACCATAGGGGTGTTGGGGTCGTTCTCCAACCCTAGGATGCGTCCCTAATGGGCTCAACTTGATACATGGGCCTCCGGCCCAAAAACAGTGATGCAGCACCTGAAACAGAAAACCTCTCATCACTAAAACGATGATTGCGGACGATTCCGAATAGATATGAGTATGACTCTAGATCCATTGGAAAGTAGACTTGATAAGCTTTCTGTGAAGTACTACAACTCCCAAATTAGAGTTTGTATGAAGTCGTGGCGGCCATCATAAGTTAGTGTTGTCGTACAGTCTGAATCCAGCCTACGCGAATCCCTTTCCTTGGTGATCTCCTCCCTTTCCTTGTTGATATCCTCCATGCATAGGTGTGGCCGTATCGATGGTGGTGATGTCCTCACCATCCCCCAACCTTCATTTGAGTCGTCCTCAACTCAAGCTCATCTACTTCGCCCAAATATGACTTCAAATGGTTGGGTAGGGAAGCTCTGGCAATCAGATCGATGTGATGCTCAACCCCACACATCGGTGGCAGCCCCGATAGTACCTTATTTGGAACAACCTCCTCATACTCCTGCAAAACGTTAGACACAGGAAGGGGCTAAGAACGCGGCATATCGTGAAGTGAAATCAAAGCATCTTTGCATACTAAAGCATATCAAACAGATGTGGAAGCAATCAATTCATTAACATCAGAGCGGGTAGCAAGCAAGTATGTTCCTTTCAAGGTTATCTCATTTTTCTGGGGGCAAATAAATTTGTTTTGTTTCTTATCATTCCTTGCAAGATCCTGTGCAACAATGTGGTTCTCACTATTAGCATGGTCCTGTAATTTAAGTTTTTGGGCAACATCATCTTGCATGATAGCCTCTGGAGACATAGGATGTAGCACAATTTTCTTATCATGATACAGAAAAGAATACTGATTTGATCTACCATGATGCATTGAATCTCTATCAAATTGCCACGGTCTACCTAGTAGAATAGCACATGCTGGCATAGGCACAACATCACATTCAACAACATCACGATATGATCTAATAGAAAAATTAATTCGCACCAGTCTAGTTACCTTTGCCTTACCGCTGTTATTAAGCCATTGGATGTGATATGGATGTGGATGCGGTTTGGTACTAAGTGCAAGTTTCTCGACCATGTCACTGCTAGCCAAGTTGTTGTAGCTACCTCCATCAATAATCATGCGGCAAGAACGCTCTTTGATGACACACTTTGTTTGAAACAACATGTGCCGCTGATTCTGCTCCGCTTTGCCTATTTGTGCACTCAACACACACTGCACAAGAAGACTCTCATAGCGCTCGGCATCTTCAGCACCAATATGTTCCACCTCTTCACTTCCTGCATCTTTAGCTGCAAGCACTGCAAGTGTATCCTCATCCAAATCACTAGCGGAAGAATACTCACCATTCTCCTTAATGATCAGAACATGTTTGCTGGGACAGTCCCTTCATAAGTGTCCAAAACCCTTGCATTGATGGCATTGAACATCCCTTGTTTGTCCTGTGGAAGCAACTGAAGAAGCACTCTTGGTAGGTGCTTGTACAGAACCTTTGGTTGCCTCTGAAACAGGTGGTGGTGTTGTGGTAGGTGGTGGCCGCGGTTTGCTATTGGAGGGTAACGGTGTAGCTGTACGGCTTGGTGGGGCAGCGGCGCTCCTGCAGAAAAGTTAACTCTTGTGCGTGTACGTCATCCCTGCACTTCTCTTTCAGCTTTGCAAGCATAATGAAACAATCGAGTCATATTATTATACTCTTTGTAGCTAAGAATATCATAAATTTCTCGGTCTAAACCACCCAAAAACCTAGCCATAGCCGCTTCCTCATCCTCTACTAAACCACAACGCAACATGCCAATTTGCAATTCTTAATAATATTCTTTCACACTTTTATTACCCTGTTTCAATTGTTACAGCTTATTTAACAAATCACGTGCATAATAAAGGTACAAATCTAGCACGCATAATCCGTTTCAAACCATCCCAGTTATGTGGCATAGCATTCATATGTGTACGACAGTACTCACTCCACCAAATAGAAGCATAATCAGTAAACTCACTAGTAGCAGCCCTAACCCTCTTATTTTCTGGAATATCATGGCAAGCAAACTTTTGGTCTACTGCTAACTCCCACGAAAGATAAGCATCAGGGTCATATTTACCATCAAAAGGAGGCATAGTAAATTTTATCTTACCAAATGATTCATCATTGCTACATACCTCACGGCGTGGCTGGTGGGGAGCCATGCCGGTGCGGTTGAATCTAAGCTGTCGCTGGTCCGGATCTTCCTCAGAGTCAGTAGTATAGTCATGTTCGCCCACCTCATTGCTCATGACTCCATATCCACCAGCAGCAACATTGGGCACCACTGGAGGTGCCACCCAGGGTGCTTGGGCGATCTCATCAAGACGCCTCATGATATCAGCAAGGGTGGTGTTCACGATGCCCATGGAAGCTTCTAGGGCCGTGAGCTTGGTGTTGGTCGCGATCTGTGTAGCCTCCACATGAGCTAGCCGCTCATTGGTGATATGCACATCTTCCTCAAGACCTTCTGTGCACACCCTCACTTGGGTAGCAAAATGTTGTATGATTCCCCTGGTTCGGGGTGAATGTGACGCCCCCTCGTTCTGTTCTTCAATCCCTGCCATGGTTAGGAAAAAGGAACGGAAAACAAGGACAAATATAAACAAGAAAGTTCCTTGACACACTACTAGGATGCAGCTAGTGTAAGTCCCTCACTCTCAACCTGTTCAAACAAGCTCTTACCAATTCTTACCAAGCTAAATAGGAGGTGATGGCAACCGTAAGACTGGAGCAAACCCCTGGAGAAGGTGTAATGACGCCTTGGTTGCTGAATCCCTGTCAAGTGATAGTCGAACCGGTAGAGCTATAGGAGGGCTGAAAGTGAACAAAGGAATACTAGAACCACGTTAGTCAAAGCAGGTTGAATAATCATTCAAAGTTGGCACCGTGCTGATCCTAGGCTAGACCGTACTAGAGACGCGATCCTAGAATACAAATGAGTACACCGCGCAGAAGGAAACTAGATGACGCTGCACATGGAGTTCAAGGGCTCGAAAAAGGATGCCGTTTGCTTGGGGAACTTTAGAATCACTTGTAAAAGGATCCTGTCAATTTTGAGCAGATTCTGAAAAACTTGATTTTTATTCGGTTTGTGGGCCCGTTTTGAGGGCCTAAATGACGTTTTTTGGGGTCGAAGTTGCCGCGCGTGTGCCTAGAGGTCAATGTTTCTTTTCCACTCTATCTTCTCATTGGCTTTCCAACGGATCAAAGAACGCCTCAATCGGAGGTCGTATGCAAAAGTTACACTGTTTTTTCTTTTTTTTCTTTTTTTTACACACACCAACCGCTACGGTGACCAACACGTGATAGAACTCGAAACTCTAAACGACTAGACGCTAAGACCAGCAACTCAACACAACGATGCAACAGAAAATTCATCAAACTTAAACTAAGCAGAACTAGCAAAAGGCTCGAATTGTCTTGGACCTCGGTAGTCTAATCTACTATTTTTTTTGGCTTCTAAACTGTAGGTAATAAAAATTTACAAAACAAAAAATCTCTCACCGAGCAACCTTGAGCTCTGATACCACCTGATGATAACGTGGGTGTCCCGATCTTTCGATGAGAGGATAAGTCGATTGGATGGAGCGACGTTGGAGATCCGACTACAATCATCTAGAGACGTTGCGCCTTAGCAATCGTTACACCAACTCCAAAGGCTGTTCACAATCTCGACGGATGCACGATCAGCCCAACCACGAGGGTAATTGTTCCTGTAAGCAATCGAGAACTAGTAAGAACAAGATGAACAAGCAACTTAATTTGCAAATAAAAGATGAAGGTTTAACTCAGAGAACAAACTAGTATTTGGAAGTAATTAGAAAATAGAATCTATGTAGTGGGGTCCGGGAGACGGAATATTTTGTAGGATTTAGAGAATGAAGAATATTTTCCTAAGGGAATTTTGGGGAGTAGATTATTGAAACATTCGAGGAATATTTGGGGAATAAAATATCGGATTATTCTTCGGGTTGGGAACTGAAGGAGATTTTCCGGGAACTGGGAAATGGAATATTCCGAACAAAATATGTGGAGGCCATGGGCCCTGGGTACCTCATCCCAAGCATATGGGCCACTCGGATAGAGGATGGGCCGAGACTTGTAATTAGAGATATAGTAGCACTTGGTAGACTTTGCCTTGTACAATAAGGAATATACAGTCCTAGTCGGGTAGATTGTATCTCTAAGAGGAGATCCCTTGGCCATATCCGGCTGGGACTCCTACCTTGTACTCCTGTCCCCAGTATATAAGGGGAGGCAGGGCACCCCATGAGGGTAGAATCATCTCGAGCTCATAGAAGCAGACAAAAATCCTCAAAGGAATAACACCACAACTGGACGTGGGGTATTACCTCACATCGAGGGCCTGAACCAGTATAAATCTCCTCGTGTTCCTTTGCAATCCACCGAGTTTCCATCCGCCGGGTAGCCCCATATTCATATTGCCGGTGTAAAATATCGATAGTTGGCGTGCCAGGTAGGGGCTCCGGCGAGTTTCACATCTACAAGCTCGATGGATCCAGCAACCAGAGTCGTTGGCAGCAAGTTCTCCCCTAGAGACACAATAACCTTTGGAAGCCTCGACTTCATCACCGACTAGTTTGGCGATCTCACCTTGGCCGACGCAAATCCAATCCAACCGGCCAAGGAACCAGCCGACTCCACGCCAGTCGGCCCACAGGACACCGCAGCCACCCTTATCAATTTGCTGCGGCGACCTACCACCTCGCCGGGTCTCGAGACAACTCTCTCCTTCGGTGTCTGACTCGCACTTGGCCTTGAGCCAGCCTGGGTCGGGCTAGGAGGGGGAGAGATCATCAATCTCCCTTGCAGACCCGGTGATGCCGCGGATCTACATCCCACGCGGCTGACCCGATCCTCTAGGCTTCAGTTTGGACATGGCTGCGAACCACTCCAGATTGGATCTAGGGAGGTCGGAGTCGTTCTTACTCTAATCAATTACTCGGATTCCGACTCCAAGTCAGACAACGCTTCGGACACTAGTTCGGACACCAGTCTGGTGAGTTTCCTTCTGCCCCGCAAGATCTTCATGGCTTCAACCCCTCCACCGGAGGTGCGCTGACTACAAGAGGAGTAGCAAGAGGAGGCACACTGACTACGGCAACAGGAGGAGGCCGACCGCGAGGCTCGCAATGACGAGCTACACAAGGCTGGGCGAACCGCTCAGTAGCAAATCCTCTAGACCAAAGTCAGCGACCACGACGTCTTCGTCACACCACAACAGAACATCGTGGCCGCTGCAACCCTGCTGGACACGCTCCAGCTCGGGCCTGATCACCAGGCCACCCCAACTATCGCCAAGATCAAGGCGATGATTACAGCTGCTGCCTGTCAGCAGCAACAACAGTCGGGTGACATAATTGTTCCGACTAACCGGTCGGGTTCTCTGGCAGTAGGCTCATCTACATCAACACGACGCTGGGTAGCTGGCTCAAGTCAACCACACGAGGAGTCACGTCAAACTTCACTCGGCAACACCAATAACAACGATCGGCGGCGTCACCAGAACGACCGCCGGTTCAACCAAGACCTCCGAGTCTGACTACAACGCGACCTTAGCCACAACATCAACGCTCGGCGCCGTGAACATGAAGAAAACGAGTGCCGCCGAATGGAGGACGAGCACGAGCATTTCGGCCTTCACCACGAGCAGTTTAATCACCGCGGTCGGAGCCGGAGCCCTCATGAAGATGAAGGTGTTCTAGCTTTCACCCACGAGCTCCAAGACGTCGACTGGCTGTCAGGCTTCAAGCCTATGGGGATCGAGAAATACGACGACAAAACCAACCCCGAGTCCTTGCTCACCGTATACACCCTGGCAATTTGAGTTGCTGGGGGTGACCACAAAGCCATGGCTAACTACCTCCCGGTCGCCCTGGCCGACTCAGCAAGGACATGGCTAACAGGGCTTTTGAGGCGGTTGATCGGTTCCTTGGGAGAACTCAAGGAGCGGTTCATCGCTAACTTTCAAGGGACCTATGAGAGGCCGTCTTCCGAGCATGATCTATATGAACTGCACCAGAAGAAGAACGAGTCTCTATGCGACTTTATCAAGAGGTTCTCCGAGAAGCACAACCAGATCCCAATGATCAAGGACGAGGCCGTCATCGCTGCCTTTCGTAAGGGAGTAAAGGACGCCCCGTTCATCGCCAAGTTCACTCGGAAGCCTCCAGCCACCGTCTGGGCTCTCTTCGATATGGCAAACAAATACGCCGACTCGGCCGAAGCGGTCGTAGAGGCCCTCGACGAGAAGAAGGAGTCCCAACAGAAGGACCAGAAAGTAAAAGCCGACAATGAGCCATCACAAAACAAGTCCGGCAACCGCAAGCGGAAGTCGGACAACGAGGTGGCCAACATGGAGCGCACTCGGTCGCGGCCCCCAAGGAACAACGACTACTAGAAAGTCATGAACGGGCCATGCCCCTTCCACCCCAAAGGCAAGCACGCGGCCAAAGACTGCTTCATGCTCAAGAAGTTTGCCTCCAAGCAGGCTTCATCATCTGGCGTCAACAAGGACAAAGATAAGCCAGATCAAGGCCCGGCCGACGATTTTCAAGATCCCTAGGCCGAGCTCAACCACATTTTCGGAGGGCCGTCTGCGTATGAGTCCAAACGGAAGCAGAAGATAATAGCACACGACGTCAACGCAATCTCTATAGCAGACGCCCCCCAATATTTGTGCTGGTCAGAACGTCCATCATGTTCACCCGCGCAGATCATCCAGATCGGGTTTTGCACTCGGGACGCTACCCACTCGTCCTGGACCCGGTCGTCAAGAATATCAAGTTGAAGAAGGTGCTCATAGACAGAGGCAACACGCTCAATATCCTCTTTGCCAAGACCCTGGACGAGATGAAGATCCCTCGTTCAGATCTGCGGCCGAGTACGACGCCCTTCCACGGGATAATTCCCGGCCTATCTTCAACTCCACTTGGGCAGATAACCTTGCCGGTTACCTTCGGCACGTGGGATAACTTCCACACAGAAAACATTTGCTTCGAGGTCACCGATTTCGAGACTGTGTATCACGTGATACTCGGACGATCGGCGCTCGCCAAATTCATGGTGGTACCGCACTATACTTACATGGTGCTCAAGATGCCCGGGCTAGCAGGAGTCCTCTCCCTCCGCAGCAATGTCAAGCAAGCCTTCACCTGTGACAAGGAGAGTTGCGAGTTGGCTCAATCACAAGAGGTGGCAGTCGGGCGCAACAGGATTCGGCAAGCCGTCACAACCGAAGTCGAGGAAGATCAAGTTCCGGCCAAAAAAGCAGCGAAGTCGGGAATTTCAGCAGACTCTGACATGAAGAAGATCCCCCTGGACCCTTCCGACCCCGCCAAGACTGCTCTAGTCGGGACCGGACTCGACCCTAAATAGGAAGACGCACTCGTCACCTTCCTCCAATCCAACAAGGATATCTTTGCGTGGAAACCGTCCGACATGCCGGGCGTACCAAGGGAGGTGATCGAGCACTCCCTCAACGTCAAGACAGACACCAAGCCAGTCAAGCAACGGCTGCGGCGCTTCACACAGGACCAGAAAGATGCTATTCGGAGAGAATAACCAAGCTTCTGACAATCGGTTCATCAAAGAGATCTATCACCCGAATTGGCTAGCAAACCCAGTTCTGGTCTAGAAGAAAAACGGTAAATGGCGCATGTGCGTCGACTACACCAATCTCAACAAGGCGTGCCCCAAAGATCCATTTGGTCTACCCAGAATAGACTAGGTGGTGGATTCAACTACAGGGTGCGAACTTCTTAGCTTTCTCGACTGCTACTCGGGATACCATCAAATCAGCCTAAAGGAGGAGGACTGCTTAAAGACGTCTTTCATCACACCGCTTGGAGCATACTGCTACATCACTATGCCATTCGGTTTGAAAAATGCTAGAGCAACGTATCAACGTGCAATTCAATGGTGTCTGCACACTCAGATCGGGCGCAACGTGGAAGCCTACGTCGATGACGTGGTGATCAACACCAAGTCCAAAGAAGACCTCATTGCGGACCTGGAAGAAACCTTCCAAAATCTTTGAAGATTCAAGATGAAGTTGAAACCCGGAAAAGTGCACCTTCGGTGTGCCATCCGGCAAGCTACTCGGCTTCATCGTCTCGCATCACGGCATCGAGGCCAACCCAGAGAAAGTCAACGCAATCATGAACATGGCACCCCCGACTAACTAGAAGGACGTCCAGAAGCTAACAGGCTGCATGGCGACACTTAGCCGGTTTATTTCCCAACTAGGTGAACGGGCCATGCCCTTTTTCAAGCTATTGAAGAAAGCGGACAATTTCCAATGGACTCCTGAAGCCCAGCAAGCCTTCGAAGACTTCAAAAAATTTCTCACATCACCACCCGTGTTGGCGTCACCAATGCCCCAAGAACCATTAATGCTGTATCTGGCGGCAACCACTCAGGTAGTTACCACAGTGTTAGTGGTCGAGCGATCCGAACCGGGTCACATCCAAAAAATTCAATGGCCAGTCTACTTTGTCAGCGAGGTCCTTGCCGACTCGAAGATGAGATACCCGCAGGTCCAGAAGCTGCTATACGGCCTACTCATCACTGTCCAGAAGCTAGTGCACTATTTCCAAGCACATCAAGTCACGGCGGTCACATCGTATCCACTCAGGGACGTCCTGCATAATTGCGAGGCCACTGGACGAATCGCTAAATGGGCGCTCGAGATGATGGCGTTCGACATCACCTTTCAGCCACGGACAGCAATCAAATCACAAGCTCTAGCCAACTTCGTGGCCGAGTGGACAGAAGTCCACATGCCTACATCAACAACGAAGCTAGAGTACTGGACAATGTACTTCGACGGTTCTCTATGGATCGGCGGCACCGGGGCCGATGTCGTACTGACATCCCCCACCGGCAAAAAACTTAAGTACGTTCTACAAATCCACTTCCCGGCTTCCCACAATGTCGCCGAGTACGGGGCACTCTTCCACGGGCTCCGCATCGCTATATCACTCGGCATTCGTCGACTGGTTGTGCGCGGAGACTCTCAACTCGTGGTAAACCAAGTTATGAAAGACTGGACATGTCTCGACGACACCATGGCGGCATACTGTCAGGAGGTCCGCAAGCTGGAAAGCAAGTTCGATGGGCTAGAGATAACACATATCCTACGACAATACAATGATGCTGTAGGTGAATTGGCAAACATGGGATCCAAGTGAGAAGCGGTCCCGACAGGGATCTTTGTCGAGCAACTTACGGAGCCATCAGTCAAGAAGAAACCAGTGCTAGAGCAGTCGGGAGGCAAACCTACCCTGGCAATAGACGAAGTACTGCACATATGTGAAGACTGGCGGACTCCTGTTCTCAAATTCCTCCTGGACGATGAACTCCCAGAAGATCGCAGTCAAGCCGAACAAATTAAATGTCGAAGCAAGAGTTTCCTAGTCGTCGGAGAAGACCTGTACCGACGAAGTGTCTCTCAGAACCACAGTTAGTCAGGCAACAGGGAAATCCCCTTTCTTTCTAGTCTACGGTGCTGAGGCTATGCTACCAACCGAGTTAGAGTTCGGCTCTCCACGAGTTCAGGCTTACTCAGAGGACACATCAAACGACACCCGATTGGTCAAACTAGATCAGTTGGAAGAAGCAAGGGAGATCGCAATAATCCAGTCGGCAAGGTATCTTCAAGGCCTGCGTTGCTACCACAATCGCAATGTCCGTGGCCGCACCTTTTTGGTCGGAGATCTCGTCTTGAGAAAGATACAAACCACCAAAGACAGGCATAAACTATCCCTAATATGGGAAGGGCCGTTCATTATAGCTGAGGTTACTCAGCCAGGCACCTATCGACTGAAGACTGAAGACGGTGCCCTCATCAGCAACTCATGGAATATAGAACATCTACGTCCTTTCTATACCTAAGTTTTATACTTTCCCATGTGTATAGTTTTTCTCTGACTCACTACGCCGCTTGTTTCAACCGAGTAGTGAGTCGGGGGCTGCATGTATTATATGTGCTCTGTCAATAATATACGAGCCTATGTTACTTAAGTTATGAAGTTTTACTATGACTTTTCCATGTCTGCTTGAGTACAGCTTTCTGCAGTGAATGTTTTTATTAAGTTCCTATAGATTAACTCGGTGTAGGCTATATGGTTGAGTAAAGCTAATGACAACTGAGTAATAGTCTAAAGCTTGGCGGCATTGCACATATATTTACACATGTCTTTACAAAAATCCACAATACACCGACTGCATGATATACTGTTCTTACATACCCAGGTCTCGGGTGATCATCTCTACAGTCGGCCTCGCCTTGGCTATCAGCTCCAGCGCCTCCTCAGGCGTCGTCTCCTCGGCAAACCCCTCCCCGATGGCTTCAATATCTGCCCTTGGGTGGATAGACTTGGTCATCGCTAGGGTCTGGGCCACGCTGGCAACAACATGCTCATCCGAGTACCTTTTCAGGGCACTCGGTGCATCCTTAAGGCGCGCCTCCACTTGGAAGATCGTGCTGGAGCTGGTTCCCACATCACGAGGATCCATGATGTCAAGGAGCCCTTTCACGGACTTGGCAAGGGCTTCCCGTGACTCCTTGACAACTCTTATTTCCTCTGTGAAAGCCTAAAATTGGATTTGGGCATTGGCTCTAGCAGCTACCCGGGTTCACCAACAAGAAAACTTGTTAGGCAAAACTGCAGATGGGATAATCAACGGATTGGTTAAGATCAATGTCAAGGCGGAGACTTACTTTTGTAGTCGACCTCCCACTTGGCTATGGTCTTCTCTAGTTCAACTTTTTCCTTCTCGAGCTTGGTGTTGGCCTTCTTTAACTCAGCCTTCTCTTGCTCAAGCTCGGCATTGGCCCTTGTCAGGTCGGCTTTGTCTCTTTCAAGTCCGGCCTTGGCTCACTCGGCCTCCTTTAGCTGGATTTCTCCCTCTGTTCGGGTCTTCAGCTCGGCTTCGAGGGCTGCACGATAGATTAGTCAAGAACTCAACGTTACAGTCAAGACACAACTAGACAGTAGGGAACAACGCAGTTGGAGAAATATACTAAGGATTTTGTCTGGAAGAGGTGTTCTGGAGGCTCACCTCTTATCTTCTTGGCTTGGTCCCAATTCTCGCTCCTGAGCTGGGTGACAACCTCCCTCAGCCAAGATTCCCTCTCCTGGCTGCGCCCTTCTACTTCGGCTTTCAAGGCCCGGAGCTGGTCCAATTCTTGGAGCTAGGGGGCAAGCCGGGTCAGGACCTCATGCATCTTCTCCGAGCGATCAACAAGCTTCTGCTCAGGGAGAAACAAGCCAAAGCAGAGTCAAGCGTCAGAACACTCGTGCGAGGAAGACTACCAAGATTCCAATACAACGGAAATCATACCTAGATCCCTTGGGATGCAGCAATTGTGGCACGAAGCAAGTCTTCACGCTCCTTCTCTGCCGCAACCTCGTCATGCTTGTAACTCCTCGTGGTCCCGTTGGGCGCCGTCCAACGGAATGTCTGCGGGAACTTGCGGGGAGGAGCTTCGAGCCTGGGGAGGTCCGGAAGAGGAGACAGCAATGACGACGACTGCGACAAGGATGGCGACGGGGTCCTAGCCCCCAACTCGGTAGCCTCCGGGGCTTCGGGGGCTAGCTCAGGGACTAGAGTAGCAGCTTCAACGGTCACCCCTTGGTCGGCTGGTGTCGGCGGCCCTGCAGTCGGGACCATCTCAGTTTCTGCAACTGGGACCGTCGCTGGCTCAACAGGTGTGCTCGCTGGCGCTGGCTCAGCTAGGGTTGGCTCTACAACGGGAGCGGCCGGAGTGGTCTCCTTGAGATCAATATCGGCCTACTTTCTGCGTAACGAGTCAAACTTCAAGACGCTACCATGATGAACAAGATTTTCAAAAGATCCAGAGCAACCTACCTCTTGGAGAACTTAAACCTTTGCCTGGGAGATCCAGATCTCGGTGGTGGGCTGCGGCCGGCTGTCAGGCTAGTCGGCATGGCAGTTGGCTGTGGCGTTTCTATCCTGGCTGGCCCCACTCCTGGTGCGGCCGGCTAGGGTGCTTGGGCCCTCGGCGGCGCCATTCTTGGGCTCAATGTTGCTGAGCCCGGCGGTGCCGGGGTCGGCCCTGTACTCGGCGCCACTCTGGTTGGTCTCGATGATGCTGGGCTAGACTGCATGGGTCCTGGTCTGGGACTCAATGGCCTGGACGCTGCACCAGCGGTGTCCTTTATCTTTAGACTCCCAGTAGCGGCACTTGGCCTCATGACCGTCTTCTTGCCCGAATCTACCATAGGTCTCTTCCCCACTCTCTTGGAGTCGGGCTGGGCAGCAGAATGACTTCTCGGCCTCTTCTTCGATTTCCAGGCCGATAATTTTTGAGAGTCATCATCGAACTCCTCACAAGACTGCAAGCAGTTTAACAATACAAGTTATACACTGTGAAGCCAATCTGGGCATACATCTACAAGCATTCACAACAAATGAACTACAAGACAACATCGACAAGGCTCACCTTTGGGCGTGACCTTTTCTGGCTATAAGCCGCCACAGATCGCCCTGTCTCTTCAGTTTCGACTACCCCGCTGGCAAAGAAATCCACCAGGGTGTCGGTCACCTTGTACTTGTCTATCAGATCAGCACATTCCCGGCTGGGATCCCCCTTTCCCTTGTAGTCCCAGCCAAAGTGGCACCTCAGCTTTAGTGGCCTCATGCTCCGAGTCAAGAAACGTCTGGCCACCCATGGACCAGACAACCCGGCTTTCTTCATCTTGCTAATCCTGCCGACAAGTGTATTAACCTGCCCCATTTCTTCAGAGGTGGGCAGAGACGACCACTTGGCCATAATCACCGGGGGCAAATGTAACATCCCCAATCTAGTAGAGGTAACTATTTAAGTTTCCTAGAACCATCTTTGTTCTCTAATTAAAATTTTTGAATCATCTTGTCATATAACTCAAAATTTGATTTAATTAAAACCTAATCGGCAAAATTAGACCAACTCCTAGAAGTGCAACAAACCTCACAGAAACATATGTGGGAAATAATTTATTCAAATACTAGTTTATTTATCATGAATTAATATAATTTTTTCAGAATTTAATTCATTAGTTTAGACCTACTAAAAATTCCAACAAATTTCAGCTAGGGTCCTTTCCTTTGATTTTTTTTGTGAGCAAACCAGTTTGAATTTTTGTGTGAAACTTTCAAAAATGGAACCTAGGAAATCTGGGCTAGCTACACAAAAATCACAATATTTTTTTACACCACTTTGGCATGGTCAAATTGATTTTTAATGTGAAGGGGGAAAAATAAATCTGAAAAACCTGGAAAATAGCTAAACCGTTCTGTACGTGGGTTTTTACCCATCTCCCTCACGTTTCCACGGACCACCATGCCCTGGTCCCACCTGGCCATGGCCCTAGCTCACCCAGCCCCCTGTCCAGCAAGCCCAAGTCAAGGGACACGTCCTGGGCGGCCTCAGAGGGCAAACGACACGTGTGTGTCGTCGTGGCCGGTGTCAAATGCCTCCTCTTGCCCTCCAAGTCTCCCAGCCAGCTCTTTCATCCTCACAACTCCACCACAGAACTGAGAAACCAAGGGAGGAGAGCTCCTCTACCCATTTGTCTCCTTTTCCTTGCTGTCGGCCGTGGAGAAGAAGCCGTCGTCGCCGCTCAGTTCTCCAGCGATCTGCCGGTCACTTCCACGTTCTCTGCTCTTCGTTGCATGCCTTAGCTCCTCCCACTGACCCCGATCCATTTTGACCACTGCAGCACCGGGAACACAGCCTTGCCGTGGGAGCCAGGGAGCGCGCTCGGCGCGCAGCCACGCCACCGACACTGCCGTTCCCGTCGCCACGGAGCAGCCCCGGCTGAGCTGTTTTGCCACCAACGCTGCCTCGGCTCCAGGAGTATGTTGACACCGAAAATCACTGGCAGTGTTAAGAACGAGCCGATAATCTGGTTCGATGCACTAGACACGCAAAGGCCTAGGAGATTTGCTTAACTCTAGTGCAGGTCCTAAATTTGAGGTTCGTAGGCGTGCCAGTCAATTTAACCCTGCAATTGACAAGGAGATAGAAACATTAGATCGTGAGCCAATCGGCTGGAAGCCGATTTGGACTCGTTTCTTCGGCCGATTGCCGATATGACTTAAAGCACTTATACATCGACTGGAAGCCAATGATGGCATAAATAGGTAAAATAAATAAGTACATCGGCTAGAGAAAACAATACAGTTGGCTTTACCTAATAAAAGATAACCTATCGGCTAGGCATTCCGATAGAACATTGCATAGACACCCATCGGCTTAACAAGGATAAATCTACCATTATTAATCTAGTAGGTCAAACTTAACTGATGCAACACAGATTAATAATGATAAAAGAACCTCGATGGGTCGATAGATCTAATGCAATTGTGATGTATTATATGACAACTTATCGGCTATACATTCCGATAAAACTCTTGCGTAAAATCTATCAACCTAGCAGGAATAACTTATCGTTGGCAGTTTAGTAGGTCGGACCTAACCGATGCAGCACAAACTGATGATAAATTACACCCAGTAAGTTGATAAATCTACGCAAGTGTGATGTGATATACCTAATCGGCCTAAGAGATCAAACTTAACTGATGTAGCCGTAAACAGAGTAGATATATCGTGGTAAGCCGACTACCGTGGATCAGCTAGAATATCGGACCTAACCGAGGAAGTCCTAGCCGATACGATAGTCGGGGTAACAAGACTTACCCTCTCGCAGGAGGTCGAACTTAACCAATGCAGCCCAGCTCGAGAAGCAAGAACCCGTTGAAAAGGGTGGCGATGCGCCGAATTTGTATTGATCTGTGTGATATCCTTTACAAGGTACCCGGGCATACGTATTTATACCCCGAGTTGATATAATTCTGATCGGATACGAAATAGGAGTTTCCTAACTATACAAAGAAAATTAACAAATCCTGATCGGACACGAGATCAGGTTTCCTAAAAATTATCATCTCTGCCTAATTTATAGATAATATATTAACTTCCTCTCCACGGTCTTCACGATCCTTCCCAAACTCTGTCTCTTCTGGATTAATTTCCGCCAGCTAATTGTAATTTACCCCTTAACCGAATCTGATAAAGAACCATACCAAATTTTGGCGTTAACAGAGTAGAACGCCCCAATAATCATCTAGTTCGGTGCAGTGAGGAGGGAGATCGGCCATCGTCTTCTTCGTCTCCGGCCGAGCTCCGGCGAGCCCGATCCTATTCAACCAGTGAACCGTCCTCGAATTCCTCGAGTGAGCAGCCTCCTCGTGACCTCACGACCTCCTGCATTGGTTTGAATCACTAGTTTGTTAGCCGAAGCTAGCTATCATCGTCGCCTTGTTGATTTTTGCTGCCGCCGGGAGTACTCCACCGTCATCGGGCCTCGCGCGAGCTCGCCCAACCTATTAAGGAGCACAATGAGTCTCCTCATGAACCTTAGCACCCATTCCATGCAATTCCTGGCTTGGTTTGTGGCCGCTTTGACACATGCGCATGCAACCCGAACACAGCCGCCACTTAGATTCGTCGCCGGCGAGGTATGGTCCACCACTGGCCACGGCACGACCATCAACAAGCTCGCCAAAACCCCTTCTTTCTTTTTGTTGTTGGCTGCAACTTCAACCAAGCCGCTGTTCACCGCTGGCACGGCGAACAGAGCCGGTGGCCATGGCTGCCTCGCCTCCCCTACTCTGTGTAGCTGACATGTGGGCCTGAGCTGTGGGAAAACTATGAAACGAGGAAAGAATAAGGAAAATAATTAAGCGATTTATTTTTACAACAGTGGATCAGCTAGAATATCGGACCTAACCGAGGAAGTCCTAGCCGATACGATAGTCGGGGTAACAAGACTTACCCTCTCGCAGGAGGTCGAACTTAACTGATGCAGCCCGGCTCGAGAAGCAAGAACCCGTTGAAAAGGGTGGCGATGTGCTGAATTTGTATTGATCTATGTGATATCCTTTACAAGGTACCCGGGCATACGTATTTATACCCTGAGTTGATACAATTCTGATCGGATACGAAACATGAGTTTCCTAACTATACAAAGAAAATCAACAAATCCTGATCAGACACGAGATCAGGTTTCCTAAAAATTATCATCTCTGCCTAATTTATAGATAATATATTAACTGCCTCTCCATGGTCTTCACGATCCTTCCCAAACTTGGTCTCTTCTGGATTAATTTTCGCCAGCTAACTGTAATTTACCCCTTAACCAAATCTGATAAAGAACCATACCAAATTTTGGCGTTAACACATGCCCCCCAATTTCGGAGTTTTTTATAAGACTTCGAAATTCTCTCATCTGGGCTTTCAGATTCCTTTCTGTTGACGCCGAAAACCACCGGGTGTGCCAAAAGCTTGCTGACGATCTAGTTCGGCGCCTAGAGACACGCGAAGACCTGGGAGATCTGCTTAGCTCCAGTGCAGGTCCTAAAATATTTGAGGTTTGTAGGCGTGCCAATCAATTTGACCCCGCAATTGACAAGGAGATGAAGAAATTTGATTACTGATCCAATCGGCCAGTAAGCCGATACGGATTCCTTCCAGCCGATCGCTGCTATGCTCGTGCCCGGGCCCTCGCCTGTACTCGCGCTCCCGGGTCCTCGCTTGTGCTCGTGCCTGGGTCAGCAGCAACTGCAGATCGGCTATCGGCCGATACGGTCTGATGTAGGCTCCTTGTAGCCGATGGCCGATGGCACCTGTGTATCGGCTAGGAAACCGATAACGCTATAGATAAATGGATAAGCTGTCAGTATAACATGTGCATCGGCTAGAAGCCGATGATAAAATAGATAGACAGAATAGTAAGCCAGCTGACTGCCGAGGAAACACATATGCATCGGCTAGAAAACCGATGATAATATAGATGACCAAAATAATAAAGATAATACAGTCGGCTTTATAAAAAGATAACCTATCGGCTAAGCACTCCGATAGAACGTCGCATATACACCGATCGGCTCGACAAGGATAAATCTATTATTATCGATCTAGTAGTTCAGACCTAACTGATGCAACACAGATCGATAATAGTAAAGGAACCTCAACAAGCCGATAGACCTAATGCAACTGTGATGTGATAAGATAACTTACCGGCTATGCATTCCAATAAGACGCTTGCGCAAAAACCATCAACCTAGCAGGAACGATTTATCGCTGGCAGTTCAGTAGGTCGGACCCAACCGATGCAGCACGAACTGATGATAAATCGCCCCCAGTAAACTGATAAGATCTACGCACGCGTGATGTGGTATACCTGATCGGCCTAAGAGGTCGGACCGAACCGATGTAGCCGTAGACAGGGCAGATACACCTGGGTAAGGGGTGACGAGTCTTACCCTCTCGCAGGAGTTCGGACCTAACCGATGCAGCCCCGCTCGAGAAGCAAGAACCCGTCGAAAGGGTGGCGATGCGCCGAAGTTTAATTGATCGAGAGATGATTTACAAGGTACCCGGGCATACGTATATATACCCCGAGTTATTACAGTCCTAATAGGACACGGCACACGAATTTCCTATCTATAAAAGGAAAACTAACAAGTCCTGATCGGACACGAGATCAGGTTTCTCTAAAAAGTATTAAAACTACCTAATTTACAGATAAGGTAATTTACTGCCATACTGTGGTCTTCACGGTCTCTTCCCAAACTCGGTCTCCTCTGGACCAATCTTCACCGGTCATCGGTGATTTTCTCTTAACCGAATCTGGTAAAGACCCGTGCCAAATTTTGGCGTTAACACTTTCACATCGAGACGGCCCAAGGTAGCCCGCTTTCCTTAATTGTTTGAAACAGTGCTAACGGCCTCGATTCCTGCCCGGTCATCATTCCTCTATAAACCGCTTCACCTTCCTAGTCTCCTTTCTTTACGCTTTCACATCACCAGAGCCCTCTCACTTCTTCCGAGACCATCCTGAAGAACAACCCACTCATCCACTTGATGTCGATGTCACTCAAACCGCCGATGTCCTGCCTTAGGTAACCTCTTCACATCCATATTTCATTTTAACTCATTACTGATCTGTTTACCGATGTCAATCTGTAGTCCTTAGCTGATTTGTTCTCCTTCGACATCGGCAAGTGTTTCGAGGCAGATGAAGAAACAGCCACCAGTGCGGTAACCAAACCATCTTTTCCAGCTGACGTGTGCGAATACTTGCTGAATATCATTCGTCTGCTGGAAAACCCGATCGACGCTTTGGTGGAAGACTGTGGGCCGATCCGGGCAAGATTTGCCCAAGAGCTCATTGACGCATTGACTCCTGCAGCATATCTGGAATCCCACAAGTTCCAACTCATCAAGCTCAGGCAGCATATAGCCGATCGTGCTGATCAACAGAAAATGGTCCAAGATATCCAAAACGATCGGCTATTAGCTCAAACCGAAAAGAAAAAGCTTTACGATATGGCAGCGGCTCCTCAAGAACTCCAATCCAAACTAGACCAACTGAAGAAAAGGGAAGCCGATTTGCTGGTAGAACTTGAAAAAATCCACAAGGGTATTGAAACAACAGAATCCCAGCTCATCAGCCTGCCACAATCTATACAAAATCAAGAAGCCAAAGTTGCAGCAGCAGTGCGTCAAGTTGTTCATCGGCGTAAAAACTAAAAGACTATCCCGGGTTCCGATGAACAAGACATTCATGCCATTGGCGAGATTGACCAGATCTGCCTACGCGCGATCAAAACAATCCAAAAATTCTTGTAAAACCTTAACATTGATGACTGACGTTGCTCTGAAACAATCCCTTTTTGTTGTAATGTAATCTGGTTGGCTTTGTCATCTGTCAATCTTACTCCATCTTCGCTTGGTGATGTTTTATTCATTTTATCTAAAGGTGATACCAATTGATATCGGCTATCTCTAGGCGATCTAACAAGACCGGCTCTTGCTTTGAACTATTTTAGAAATCGGCCGCATTCAGCCAATCTAAGAATTGATTCTGTCACAGCCCTAGATTTAATTTCAGGTAAATCGTGTTATGCCCTACTGTCATTAGAGTGCACAACTTAAATGTTTGCATGGTCACTTCTTGCAAGATAGGTTTGCAATATTTTAAACTCCCAATAGTTAAACCCTAATCGGCAAAACCCAAACATTTTCCAAAAAGTGCATCTTTTTGAATAGAAGTGTATATGGGAGATAATTTATACAAATACTAGATTATTTATCATGAATTAACATAATTTTTCCAGAATTTAATTCATTGGTTTGGACCCATTAAAAAATTCAAACAAGTTTCAGCCTAGGTCCTTTTCTTCGACATATGCATTTGTATAGTCTGAGGTTTTTCTAAAGATGTTTTGGTTGCACATAAAATCATGGAAATATTCCTGTGAACACTATCCCACATACTTAACCCACTGTAAATTTTACATGATTTTATCACTTCAATAAATGTTTCAATGAAATCCCTCAAATCAGCAAAACTAGGAAGCTAGCTGAAATAAATTGGTTTAATTCTAAAATTCACCAAATAAAAATGAAGATTAATTAGGTAGTGCAATTCTACCAGCAGGTGTGTCAACAAGAACCCCTACCACCAGTAATTTTGGCTCAATTTAATTCCCAAAGAAGTCACATAAAATAATAGGAGCAAAGCCCTAGGGACATAAATCACACTGCAGAAAAACTGGACCAGCATGCCTATTTTGCAATTTCACCACAGATTAACCAGACCTCTTCTAACCACGAAATTTGGCCAGCAGGTTAAACACATCTTTCTGTATCTCCAATAATTTTCTCATAATTTATATCCCTTATTAACCTACTGGAATCACAGATGCAAGACAGCTGTCCATACAGCTCACAACACAGTCTCTAGAGATTTCTCCTCTCTATTTCACTTCCAGGTGGACCCCACAACCCCCTGGCCCACCTGTAAGCCATAGCACAGCATGGGACAGTGTGATTCACCAACATTCCTACCCATACTTCTCTCTCTTTCCTAGGTTTCCACTACTTGGACCCATAAAACATAGACTAAACCTAGCCAAGAGTGTGAAAAAGGTTGTCTTACGTGTGGGACCCACCTTGGACCACTGTGGAACTGGAGCAGCTCAGCAGTTGCATGTCACACGTGCCAGCATCTTGTTCTTCTCCCTCACAGCTCACAGAGGCACAGAGAAGAGCACAGCACTAGGGAGCATCGACCATTTCGCCTCAAACTTCACCAGCAGAACCCATTCTCCATCCTCTCCACATTCCCACCGGAGAAACCCATGGAATCCCCAAGGATCACCGCCGGCAGCCTCACTTTTCCCTCAGCCGGCAGTGTTCGATCGGTCCCGAGCCAACGCCGGTGAGCTCCATCCTTTCCCAACCACAAGAACATGATGAGCACCTCCTAATCGTTCCATTTTCGTATTGCACAACCCCAGGTTTGCTGGTTGGAGCCGCCGTGCCGCCGCCGTCCCTGTTCTCTGCGCTGCCGAACTGCCGCTGCTCGGTTTGTCCCTGTTTCGGCGAACTCCGGTGATCCCAGCCCGAGCCACTGCCCCAACGTCGTCACCTCACCTCTAGAAGCTAGCTGGCCGAAGGAATTGAGTTATGATGCCATGAAGCTAGAGATCGGCGTCGTCTTCCCCAAGTCTGGCCGCCTGCCGCCGCCGTCGATTTCCTTTTCTCCAGTGAGTCCTAGCTTGATTCCTAACTCTGGAAGCACCCCTAGGGTCCTAGCAACCTCATTCCTTCCTTGGTTTGCCAGCTCTTGGACCGAGTTGAGCCAAGGCCATCGTCCTGAAGGTTTCTGCCGCCACCAGACAGTTTTCGCCATCGCTGTTGCTGTCCCAGCGTCGCCAAGACCAGCACAACCTTTGGTAAGCACTCTGGTACTCCTTAGACGCATACACATACTTTGGCTCGGCCAGTTTAAGCCCGTAGGGCGATTCGCCTCGTCGACCCGAACCACTCCGTCGCCTTCGCCGTCGATTCCGGTCACCCGAGCTAGCAAGAAGACCACCCTTAGCTTCGCCTTGGTCCCCTCTATCTTTCTTCTGTTGGCCGCCACCTGAGCCGCGCCGCCGTTCGCCTCCGGCGCCGGCGAACAGAACTGGCGGCCCAGCCAGCCTTCGTCTCCTCTGTTTTGGTGCCGCCGACAGATGGGCCCCAACTGAGGAAAAATTAAGAAAAAGAAAAGAAAAGACAACTGATTTATATTTCAATAGAAAAATATGCAAACTTCAGAAATCCATAACTATTTCATTTTAACTCCTTTTTGAGTGAAACCAATTTTGTTAATTCTGTAAATTTGTGAAATTTAATGCTGTGAAATAAAATATGACCACTTCTGTACAGAAAATATCCATAAAATAATATGAATCAAAAGTAACTTATTTTGTGCCTAGACACTTGGAATATTTCTACAAAATCCGTTATAACTCCTTTTGAGGTCGATCAAATTCCTATGGATTCATAAAAATGTTCTCTTTAATTGGGAAAAATAAAAATTGAGAACTCCTGTGTAGGATGTTTCTCTAAAAATGAAAATACCTTTTATATGTCTCTTTATAACCTAGGAGTTTATAAATTTCTAGAAAATTCATCCTAACTGCTGAAAATATGAAACCACTTTTGTTTAACTCAGGAAATTGTAACCTTTACTGTGGACAATTTGTATTTGACAAAACTACCTCCCAAAATAAGCCTAAATAATTTCTAACCCTTTCTTTTTACAAACTTGAGAAATTCATAACTAAATCATTTTTAATCAAATTTCAGTGAACCAAATTTTGTCGGAACCAGGAAGATATGTATTTTCACATAAAAATTCGCACACTCATAAAATCCTACCAGAGAATGCAAGTATGTATTTTCCACTTAGGGTTTTTCCTATAGTTTCGGCTTTTGCCGTTTTCAGCCTTAGGGTTTTGTTATTTTTGTATCTCCCAATCCAGAGATGCAAATGACTTGGTTCTTCCTCCTAAAATCTTGTTAGGACATGCCCTACCTACTGTATTTATCTCATAATTAATTGATCATTTTTCCATAGGCATGTTTATTGGATTCTTATTTGCATATTCGCTTTTTATCGATAGATTCGGAAGTTTCGGAGTATGAGGAAACTAATCCAAAGGTTGAGTGTGACCACTCGCTACAGCAAGGCAAGCATCTAAGCATATTGAACCTATATTTTCCATAAATTGAATTGTTTGCAAAGGAAATATCTATATGCATGTTTCAGTCTTTTTAAAATGGGAAAACGGGTAGAGTCAATATTACCCAATTGAATGCATTTCCGTTCCTTGATTGTTGATTCCATATTTATACCTTGTCACCCCTGGTTAAGGACTTTGGGATACTTTTATTTTATCGAATACTTAGCCATGCTTATTTCTAGACTTAGAAAAATCCGATAGATGGAGCTATCGGTGTGAAACTAGTTTAATACGAATGGATGGGTTAAAATCTGAAAAGAATAACTTCTGATTCAAAATTAAGAACATGTTTGACTTGGACGGATGATAGGGCGATGACGGGATGGTGTTTCCCCGATGCACATAGCTCCGTCTGGGTCATTAAGGACCGAACATGTTGACGTCTATTCAAGCACCCTACGTACTTCCACACGCCGGGAATGGGACGGCTTAACTAAGTAGCACGGGAGGCTGTGGCCATCTACGCCCGTCCATCAGTCGTGAGGACGGATAGTCCTTGGAGGGCCTCGTGCGTGCCTGGTTTTGGCCGGAGGTGCCTTCCACGACGGTGAGCCCACCTTAGTTACGACGCACGCACGTGACTAAGTCGTCGGGGGCCCAGACGTGGTTTAGGTGGTTGGGGCTAAGCGTGCAAAAGGTTCTGTTGTGACCTCTAGTCCGCACTCAATGTGTAGAGTGTGGGTACCGACGGGTACGGATCAAACTAGAGTGTAGCCGTTTGGCTTCTATCACATCGTGTGGGTAAAGATGTACACCTCTGATCAGAGTAAGAACTATTCGAATAGCCGTGTCAACGGTCACAGGACAACCGCTTAATGTGTTAGTCAGTCTATGTTAGTATCCAACTTGGGATATGTGGTTATGGGATTATGTTGTTATGCCATGACTCAGGATCGTCATGGATGGATGGGTTTATATAAAAGGCTTTGATGTTAAATTTGACTTGGTTTAGTCATGATAAATGGTATGCTTGTGTAGCATATATAATTGGGCAATGGTGGCCCATGGATGATGGTTAGAGCACGGGATTGTGCCATTTTTACTTCCATTTTAGAACTACAAGCTTGCTGTCCTAAATTTTCAGTTTGAGTTATTTCACAAATGCTTATGTTTTAAATGTATTACTTGTTCAATAAAATCAGCTTTATGCAAAATCAGATTGACATAGCCATACTCCTTGATGTAGAGACTAGCATTTCTCCTTTGTTCTATTATTATTGTATAAGTCTAGCTGAGTACTTGTGTACTCACACTGCATCTTTCAGATGAGGACAACGACGACACTGGTGTGGTCTACTATTATCCCACCGAGGGTGGCCAGGATAATATGTAGTCGAAGTTATGCTCTATCCCCAGTCGGTTGCCCTCTGGTTTGGTAATTGCACCACTGGTTTTATCTTTTACGTTTATATTTTCCACTGCTATCTTTTGTGTTACTTTGTGATGAATTAGGGTGTGAGCCCTCTATGTAATATATATAACTCTGCTGCTCGTTTATCTATATTTAGAGTACTTGTGATGTTTTTCAATTGCTTGCGATGAAAGTGTGAAGTTAGTCGCTTTCCTAGAGACTAGCTGAACATGAGTATGAATTTAGAAATGATGAGATGCATGGACGTTGGTTCAACCGTAGACCATGTCCCCAGAAGTGTGTATCGTGTTTGGTTGCCACCTTCGTGTGGTTTGACGGGCACACTTTGTCGTTAGGGACTGGTGAATCAACTCTGCAAATATCTCTTTATTTCTGAATTCAGCGCATTGGAATTGTATTGTAATTGGGTAAATATTATGGCAAGGCTGCGATGAGGATGGATGGTTACTGTACTTAATTGGTTTTTATTTGAGATCCCATCCAACTAGATATTTCGCATTGTCATAATAATTACTCTCCATAATGTACTTCCGGGGTGCCCACAGATCCAAACGCTAGGATAGTATTTCTTGAGATATTTCCCATTAAGTGCTTTAGCAAACTCTGTTCCCTCAAGATCTTCCAATATATATGCATTGCCAGGTATACAACGATTAATCCGATAGGGCCCTTCCCAATTAGGTGACCACTTCCCGAATTTACTATCTCTGGACCCGATCGGCAAAATCAACTTCCATACAAGATCTCCCTCGGTAAACGATTTATTCATCACCTTTTTGTTATAATATCTAGCCACCCTATCTTTATTTTCTCTGATCCTTTCCAGCGCTCTCATCCGATTCTGAGCCAAATCCTTGAGTTCATCTGTCATCAAATTATAATAATCATCGGCTACCAATTGATTTTGCAAAGAAATTCTCCTAGAGCCGATGTTAGTTTCCCAAGGTAAAATTGCTTCATGTCCATATACCAACTGATATGGTGGCACCTGAGTAGACCCATGACATGCCATCCGATAGGCCCATAATGAATCGGCTAATGTAGTATGCCATCTTCGCGGCTGTTCATCAATCTTTCGCTTAATTAATTTGATCAAACTCTTATTCGAAGCTTCTGCCTATCCATTAGCTTGAGCATAATAAGGTGATGAATTCAATAACTCAATTCCCATACTGGCAGCAAATTGTTGAAACTCATCAGACACGAAAATAGATCCCTGATCCGTAGTTATCGTCTGAGGAATTCCAAACCGATAAATTATATGCTCTTTTACAAATTCAATCGCATCCTTGGACGTGACTTTCTTTAAAGGAATTGCTTCCACCCACTTTGTAAAATAATCTGTTGCTGCCAATATGAATTTATGTCCTTTACTTGATGGAGGATAAACCTGGCCGATCATATCAATTCCCCATCCTCTAAATGGCAACGGTTTGATGATAGGATTCATAGCCGATGCTGGAGCTTGCTGTATATTTCCAAATTTCTGGCAATCTTGATATCCTTTATAATATTTGAAGCAATCCTCCAGCATTGTTGGCCAAAAATACCCTACTCTGCTCAATATCCACTTCATCTTATGAGCCGATTGATGAGTTCCATTAACACCCTTATGCACTTCGCACATGACCACTTTGGCTTCTTCTAAATTTAGGCATTTCAGCAGAACTCCTTCAAAAGTCCGATAATATAACTCCCCATCAAGCAGCACATACTTAGTAGCTTTATACCAAAGTTTCCTAGAAACCGATTGCGACGGATTTTGTAAATAACCAATTATTTCTTGTCTCCAATCATCGGCTTTATTCTGAATATCACTATCGGCTATTTCAACCTCAATCTGTCTATTCAGCCGATAACCCGAAGCAATTTGTGCAAGATCATTAGCTTCTAAATTCTGTTCTCTGGGAATATGATCCAACGATACCATCCTGAAATCCTTCAATAAATCTATACATTCTTTATAATATGATCTCAAAACATCATCTCTGCACTCATATTCCCCAGACAACTGCTTGATCACTAATAAGGAATCTCCAACAATCTCTATGATATCGGCCCTGATCTCCTTCAAAAGTTGAAGTCCTTTTAGCACCGCCTCATATTCCGCTTGATTGTTGGTCTGATAGGGTTTAATTGTAAAAGCAAATTCAAAACTTGCCCCCCGAGGCGATACAATGACCAATCCGATACCAGATCCATGCTTGCAAACCGATCCATCAAAAAATAAAGTCCACGGGATCGCTCCACATAATCTTCATGAACTCTATGTTGCACAATCAAATCGGCTATCGCCTGTCCTTTGATCGCTTTAGCCGATTCATATCTCAAGTCGAACTCTGTTAAGGCAAAAATCCATTTACCAACTCGCCCTTTGAAGACTGGAGCCGACAACATGTATTTTACCACATCGGCCTTGCAAACCACTGTACACTCAGCCGATAGGATGTAATGCCTTAATTTTGTACATGAGAAATATAAACAAAGGCATAATTTTTCTATCGCAGGATATCTTGTCTCACAATCCAAAAGCCTTCTGCTTAAATAAAACATGACTCGCTCCTTCCCTTCAAATTCCTGTATTAAAACAGACCCGATGGATTTTTCATCAGCCGATAAGTACAACTTGAATGGCACTCCTTTCTACGGCGGAATCAAAACAGGTGGGGAACTTAAATAATTCTTAATTTCATCAAATGCCTTCTGCTGTTCTGCCCCCCACACAAACTCTTGATCGGCTTTCAATTTCAACAATGGAGTAAAAGGCTCAATCCTTCTTGACAAATTCGATATGAATCTTCTTACAAAATTAATCTTGCCAATCAACAACTGTAGCTCTGTCTTGTTGCTTGGTGGTTCTGTATTCTTGATGGCTCTGATGCTCCATTGACTAACTTCAATTCCTCGCTCATGAACCATAAAACCCAAAAACTGCCCAGCCGATACACCAAAAGCTCATTTATTGGGATTCATCCTTAATCCGTATTTCTTTGCTCTTCCCAGCACCTTTCGCAAATCGGCTATATGGCTTTCATCACTCTTGAATTTAACCACCACATTATCGATGCAAATTTCCACTAACAAGCCGATGAGATCATGAAATATATAATTCATCGCCCTCTGATATGTCGCACCGGCACTTTTTAATCCAAACGTCATTACCACCCACTCATATAAGCCGATAGCTCCAGGACATCGAAACGCAGTCTTATGTGTGTCTTCTTCTGCCATAAAAATCAGGTTGTATCCTGCATTGCCATCCATGAAGCTAATAATCTTGTGGCCCGATGCTGCATCCACCAACAAATCTGCTACCGGCATTGGGTACTCATCCTTGGGGGTAGCTTTATTCAAATCCCGAAAATCAATACATATCTTCAATTTTCCATTTTTCTTTTCCACCGGGACGATATTAGAAACCCATTCAGCATATCGACACGGCCTTATAAACTTTGCATCATATAACCTTGTGATTTCTGCTTTAATTGGCTCATATAACTCCACCTTAAATCTCCTTGGAGCCTGTTTAAATGGCCGATATCCTGGTTTAATAGAAAGCCGATGTTCAACAATTGATCGGCTTAATCCTGGCATTTCATGATATTTCCAAGCAAAACAATCCCGATACTCTTTCAACAATTTTATCAATTCTTCTTGGAATTCAGGACACAATTTTTTACTTATGTACGTCGGCCTTGGACTATCTCCTGGTCCTATATCAATTTCTTCGAAATCATCGGCCGACGTAAATCCTTGTCCCAACTTCCCCTCAAAATCTTCAATAGTGCCCATCAGAGTAACAATTCTGAGCCGACTTGCTGAATCGGCTGTATCCCTTGACTGGTGACCTTAAGATAATCCCCTTCCCACACATTTCCAGACAAACAATCGACACCATCGGCCTCCCAGACCGGCAAATCGGTCATTGCAATGTTGGTCGATTGATCTGCTAGGATTACCTCAACTTGGCCTCCTTGCCACTGTATTAGACTTTGATGCATCGTCGAGGGCACGCAACAGTTTGCGTGAATCCAATCTCTGCCAAGGAGTAGACTATATGATCCTTTTCCATCGATAACAAAAAACATGGTAGGCAATGTCTTGTTACCCACTGTTAATTCCACGTTCAACACACCTTTTGTCTCCGATGGATTCCCGCCAAAATCTTTTAACACCATATTTGTCTTGATCAAATCTTCGGCAGTTTTCCCTAGCTTCCGATATGTAGCATACGACATTAGATTAACAGCTGCCCCCCCATCAACTGGCATCTTCGTCATCGGCTTCCCATTCACATAACTCTTGATATATAATGGCTTTAAATGCCGATGCTTTGATTCTTCAGGCTTATCAAATATAGCTTGATTCGGTTGCAACGTTAACTGAGCAAAAACTTCTTCATTGCCTTCCTCATCAGATGAAAGTGCTTTATATTCCTGAGGCAAAAAGAAAACCATGTCTACTGGAGCTGATGGATCAACCTCATCGTCACTTTTCTTCACACGCTATACCCGTTTAGTCCTTTTGTAACGATGATCGGCTTCCTTGTGATCTTGCCGTTGTTCTTCCTGTTGCTCTCGGTGCCGTAGCCGCTGTGCCCTTCTTTCCTGATTCTTTGTAAATATTCCGCTAGAACACCACTGAGGATTTTGGATTTGTTGTTTTTCATGCAATCCCTCTTCATTATTTTCTTCAAAAAACTCTTCATGGATAGGCCCTAATCGGCTATGTACCGACGCTCGTTTTTCAAGCGGCCAATCTCGTGAAAATCCTTCATGCTCAAAAATCCGAGATCTTGTAGCATTACATTCAAGACAGTCTTTGATCGATGGCTATCTTATTCCTTGCTCCCAGCAAAATTGAAAGAACGGGCAATTCCAATGTGGATTATACCTCTCCTCGTGCGACGAAGCCCATTGTTCCTCTTTGCGTCTTGAATATTTATCTATTAGCTGCGATGAATTAATCCTAGATCTATACTCTCGATACCTTCCTTCATCGGCTTGATTCATCGATGATCCCGCATAAACCATGGGGAATGGATGTCCGTCAATTTTCATCGGCTTTTTGTCCTCAAATTTGATCCTCCCCTATTCGACAGCCGATTGAATTTGTTGCCGAAAAACTTTGCACTCATTGGTGTGGTACGATATCGTGTTATGCCACTTGCAATATCTCTTCTTCTTTAGTTCTTCGGCTGATGGAATTACATGATTTGGTGGAAGCTGTATCTGTTTCTCCTGCAGTAATAGATCAAAGATCTTATCAGCTTTATTGATGTCAAAGTCATATCGTTCCTCCTTGCCGAATCCTTTACCCACGGGTATGATACTGATTTCTTATTTCTAGCCCATTCCGCCAATCCAACTTCAACATCGGATCCGTCATCTGAGTCCGATGAATAAGCTTGCACCTGAGCAACCCTTCTCTGAAACTTTTCCTTTTTTTGGCTTACTTGAAAGGCTTTCATGAGGCCGATACCTATCTGCAAGACTAGTGCGCCAGACTTTTGAATTCCTTGTCGATGGAAAACCTCTCGTTCAAGTAAAGAGCTAAGAGACCCTGAAAAAGCCAATTCGGCTGAGAAGCCCATCGCTTAGATTCAAAAATACTATACATCGGTGTGTCTAACATCCACGAAAGCCGGACGCTATATTCGTTCAGGCACCCTATTCGTCCTGGCCTTTGTTTAACTGACGTTAAGTCTATCAGCCTCATCTGCGTGGATCCAGCAAAGAAGATTTGTGAAAGCTGTTATGCTCCAGATCGGCCCGTCCCCGAACTGAAATTTTTAGAGTCGATATGAAGAGAACCATGTAAAGCCCGAGTTTCAGACAATGACAAGCGCCGGAAAAATTAACTCCAGAGGCCTCCCATCTGATGCTTCTCCACACTGTGCCAAGAATCGGCTGGAAATATGCTCTTACTGTAATATGCCTATCCTGTCCTGATAACACTCTATTAGAAAAATCTGGACTTGTATGCGGCGTCTTTCGAGTTTTGGATACCTACTCTATAAACCACTCAGGATACGAATGCCAATACATAATGTTTTCGCCTTGGGTTTTACTCCCAAATTCGTTTCTTAACTATCTTAGCAACCTCTTGCGATGAAATCTTCCTCCTGGATTTCCTGTAGATACCGATATAGTGGATTTGTAGCCGATTTCGCTTAGGATTATTCTCTGTGATAATTATCTGAATCGGGAACACCATCCCTGGATAATTTTGCTGATATCCCCCAATAAAAACCCTTCCACGATGGTTCATCCTGAATGGAATATTCTTGTTGCCCCCAGTCACGTCAGTCATACTGTGAAAACAAAAAATTTGTCCATAAAGTCAGATACTTTTCTGGTGGCCAAAAAGTGACTGATTTGGCTCTACTCTTTGGTGGAGGTAAGAACAAACCCGACCCCGATTGGGCTCTTAGCAATTTGATCACATCCACGCCTTCTGATACGGTGAATTGCAGCGTGTCACCATATTAACAAACTGACCGATTGAAAAGCTGCGTGATGCACGCTTGCATTTTACACATCTCTTGAAGGTTTTGGTGGGGACTGCAGGGTGGTGTTACAAGCCCTCGATTCTCCCGAACTAAACTGGAGTTTCGGAAATTGACATTTTGAATCGGCCCTTGTCGCTGTCATGCCAAAGCATCCAATAAAACAGAGTTTTTGAACAACTTGGCCAAATTCTGCCGACTGTTGTTCTGTCGGCAGTTAAAGTCTCCATGCGTACCGGAATCACATCTGCTATTTAATCTCTCCCTACCAGGTCGATCCCGCATCCCACTGCGTGCCAACACGTGTTGACACGAATCACCAGGGAGCGTTAAAACGACCGCACGAGATGATCTTGCATTCGATGCAACTAGACCGCGTCGAAGGCCTGGCAAGAGTGCTACCTCCAGAATGCACGGCTCTAAGATGTCAGAGGTTGCTAGCGCGTGCGCAGACAATATTGACCCTGCAAATTCTGACAAGGAGATTATAGCAAACACAGTTAGCCGGCTGATACGCTCACACACTCGTTGACAGCACCGATGAGGCGTCATTTTCATATCGGGGTCCGCACTGCCGATATATGACTTCAGCACTTATACACTCCCTAGGAAGCTCGATCTGGGCATAAATAGGTAAAATAAATAAGATACATCGGCGTAGAGAAACAACAGTCGTGGGTTGCTATCTAAAAGATAACCTATCGGCTTACACATCCGATAGGAGACATTTGCACAGGCACCACCAAGTGCTTAACACAGGATAAATCTACATTTAATCCAGTAGGCAAACTTCAACGTGATACAGCACAATAATAATGTAAACGAACCTCGAATGGGTCGATAGATCTAATGCAGAGTTCTGAATTGTATCGTTATCATGTAAACCTGCTATCGGCACTATACGAGTCCCCGAGTAAAGACTCTTCGTAAAGATCTATCAACCTAGCTAGGATAAATACTCTATCGTTGCAGTTTGAGAGGTCGACCTAACCATACACACAAACTGATGATAAATCACACACAGTAATTGATAAAATCACGCAAGATGTAGTGATGATGTGATATACCAACCGGCCTAAGAGATCAAACTTAACCGTGAGTAGCGCGTAAACAAGTAGATATAATCGTGTCTAAGCCGACTACCGGGGATCGCTAGAATACTCGGACCTAACCCGAGGAAAGTCCTAGCCGATTACGATAGGCGGGGTTAACAAGACTACCCTCTCGCAGACGGTCGACCGTTAACCAATGCAGCCCGGCTCGAAGCAAGAACCCGTTGAAAAGTGGGTATGGCGGCGCGCTATCCGAATTGATCTGATCATGTGACTTGACCCAATCCTTACAATTACGCCAGGGACAATTTACGTTATTATACCCCGGAAGTTAGAGTTCAGTTGTATCGAATCGAAAAATAGGATGTTCTTCCCTAACAGCCGAATACAAAGAAAATTAACTAAATCCTGATCTGGACACGAGATCAGGTTTCCTAAAAAGTTATCATACTGCTAGACCTGCAATTTAATAGAATAATATATTAAAACTGCCTCTCCACGCCAGGTCTTCCTCGATACCTTCCCAGAACTGTGTGGCGTCCGTTCCTTGGTGCTAACTTCCCCTGCCACAGACATTCATGTAAGTTACCCGCCTAACCGAAATACTGATAGACGAAGCCATACCCGAAATGATTTGGCGTTAGAGCAGAGTAGAACGCTTCGCCGACTAATGCATCTAGTTCCGAGTGCAGTGAGGGCAGCGGCAGATCGCATCTCTTCTTCGCTGCCAACCCGGCCGGAATCTTCCGGCGCGAGCGCCTCCTATCTCAAACCAGTGACACCGTTCCCTCGAATTGCCCTCGAAAGTGAGGCACCTCCTCGTGAACCCACTGACTCCTGCCATTGCAGTTGAATCACTAGTGTTAGCCGAGCTAGACTGATCATACGTCGCCTTGTTGCATTTTTGCATGGCGCGCGGAAGTACTCCACCGTCATCGGGCCTCGCAGCGCATAGAGCTCGCGCCAGCCTTATTAAGGGAGCACAATGAGTCTGCCTACATCGAACCCTTAAGCACCCCATCCATGCCAATTCCGTCTGGCTTCGCCGTTTCCAGTAGCGTTCACACCCGCTTGACACAAACACTCGTTGTATGGCGCGTGCGCAAACCCGAACACAGCCGCCACTAGGACTCGGTCGCCGCCGAGGTATGGTCCACACTGGGCCACACGCGAGCCGATCGACCCACAACATCAACAGAGGCGTCGCCAAAACAGCGCCTTCTGTGCTTTTTTGTTGCCGCAACTCTCACTAAGATAGCCGTTGTTCACCGCCTGGCCACGGCGAACAAGAGCCGTGTAGGCCATGGCGCCTCAGCTCCCCACTCTGTGGAGCTGGACCTCCATGTGGCCTGAGCTGGTAAAACTATGAAACGAGGAAAGAATAGGAAAGAATTAAGCGATTTATCATTTACAACAGAACGAAAATTGGTCAAACTTTGAAAATCCGTACTATTTCATATGCACTCACTTTTGAATGAAACAAATTTTGTTAATCATCAAAGCCTGTAATTTATTTCGGTAAAATTAACCAAGTAGCACAACACAGTAGCAGAAAATGACCCCTAAAAGCATTTATATACTAATTTTTATGTGTTTTATTTTCGACTCTAGTTTAATATACTCTATGCTTTAAGGCTATCCAGAGTTCCCCCAATATTCTCAAATCCATGACATCAGTAGAGCTCATCTGCTCTTGGCATTGAAATTTGGTCACTATCGTCCTATAATAGACTGCGTGTATAACACTTTGTTATTTCTTCATACCAAAAGTATTTCGGGAAAATTCAGGTAGTTATCACGATCTCATCGAAAATCGATTATACATGCAGTTATAAATACCAAACTTGCAGTAAGATCAATTTGTTAGCAACAGTATGGTTATTCTCTGTTACGTAAAAAACTAAACCCTTATTCCTGCCCTCTTGATATCCTATTAATAGAAAATGTACCGTCAAATATACAAAGTCTTTAAGGGCGCAGGGATCAACTTACAAAACATAATTAAAAAACTGCACCATTCCAAGGCCGTCCCCGCAATCATCACTTAACTAGTTTATCTTTGTAACTCCTTTAAACCGCTCCAACATATCCTCCTTGAAATGATTCT
Source organism: Oryza meyeriana var. granulata (assembly GCA_003991445.1). Taxonomy (NCBI): domain Eukaryota; kingdom Viridiplantae; phylum Streptophyta; class Magnoliopsida; order Poales; family Poaceae; genus Oryza; species Oryza meyeriana. The sequence goes on along the minus strand of RYFJ01001744.1, from coordinate 2,632 downwards.
TCCAACTAAATTCATTTCTAAAATCGTGGTCCTGGACTACCAATTTATCTCATTAAATTAAATTCCATTATTTTGCATAGACCATTGTTTCATGATTCGTCGGTAATTGCATATTCGTTTTTACAAGGCTAGATTCAGAAATTCGGAGTAAACCAGATGCGCTGGAGAGGGCAAGAACCTATCTAGGCTTGAAGTGACTTCGTGCTCAGCATCGACAAGACTATCTAAGCACCCATCCTAGACCTCGCTCCAATAAATTGATTGTGTGTTGCCGGAAAATAATATCTACGATGCATGTTTTCCAGGTACCTTTTAACAAGGTGGGGAAAACGAGGTAGAGTCCAGTAATTCCAATTGTACGCATTTCCATTCTCTTGGTGTGGATGTCCAATGTTTTTACCTTGTCACCCCCGGTTAAGGACTTTGGGAACTTATTTTTACAGATCTCGAAATGTAGCCATGCTTAATTTAACTTAGCAAAATCCGATAGCAGCTGACCCCTAACTCCGGTGTTCTAAAACTAGTTAATACGAAAACTGGAATGGTGTAAAAATCTAAAAGAATAACTTGCTGATTACTAAATTGAGAATATTTTATTACTTGGAACGACTATGATAGGTGGGCAATGACGGATGTGTGCCTTACACCTGAAGTGGCACCTGTAGCCTCCGATAGCTGGTGTTAAGGACTCCGGCGGAACACCCTGTGACATCAGCTCATTCAAGCACCCGTACCGTATCTTCCACAACCGCCAGGAAATGTAGCCTTTTAAGCGTTAAGAGTAGCATGGTATGATAGACAACTGTTACCCAGAATGCTACGGCCTTCCGCTCCACGTCAGTCCGTCGCGTGCTATGGTCTTCTTTGCGGAGGCCCTTTGTGCACGCCCTGAGGCTTTGCGCCAGAGACCTCCCACGATGTGAGCCAAGCCCTTAGCACCTGTCAGTGAGCTAAGGTCGATCGGGCCCAGACGCGTTTTCTAGGCTGTTGAGCTAAGCGAAGTCTCATGCGCTGGGACATAAAGGTTTTGCTTCAGGACCTCTAAGTGTAACGCCATTTGCTCTCTTATGCACACGTTGTGGTAGCAGTAGTGTACACCTCTGCATCAGAGTATGAACATTCGTGATCCGACATAGTTCATAGTCACGGTCGGCTTTATCTCTGGACGCTGTCTTGAGTGTGGCTTTAGTCAACCCGTATCTATGACATCCAGCATCAAAACTCTGGGATATTGGTGAGTCTCACTTGATTTAGACAAGTCGGGTGAATAACTATGGCCTCGTGCCTGGTGGTGTATATGCGCAGGGTGCCCTTAGGTGAGTCACCCTATGACTTGGAGTTAGTCTAATGGAAACTGTATGCTTGTGATACGACTATGTATATTTGCGAGCAAATGGTGGGACGCCCGCGATTGTTGCCTGATCTAGAGTCATTGGAGATGTGCGTCCCTTTTCCACCTCTTATATCAGGAAAACATATAGTTTACTTGTATGCCTCTGTCAGGAAATTTCAGATTGCTATTTCTTCGCCAAATGCTACTGATAGTGTTCCAAGGTGATCTAAGTTGTGCTCAATAAACTTAGCTTTATGCAAAAACCAGATCAACATAGCCTAATTCCTTGATGTAGAGACCACACATTACGCCTTGTACTATTAATAACTGTGAAATAACGATCTGGGCGGCTCAGTGAGACCTACCATTAGCCGTACTCACTGCTGGCCATATTTTTCGAGGTAGGATTTGATGACGAGTTGGTGGTCACTCTTATCCAGCGTAAGTGGCAGAGAGAGAATGGTAGTCGAGGTAAGCTCCTATCCAGTCGTTGCCTTTGGCGTCGTGGGAATGGCACCACTCGATGTTCATCCATAAAGGTTACATTTTCCAGCTTCCTATCTTTGTTGGAACTACGCGTGGTATGATTAGGGCGTCAACCCGCTATATCATATAAACGCCTGCTACACGTATTTAATCCATATTTAGATACTTGCTAGACATCCTTATATAACCCTTTGAGGCTAGTGTCGCTTTCTTAGGACTAGAGCTGAACAATGAGTATGAGTCTGTAGTCATAATTCTGAGATGGTTGGGGGGATAGCTATTGTGGTTCGAGTCCTGGGGTACGTATCGTGTTTGGTGACCATCGAGTGGTTGAAACGGGCGTTGACGAAACGGGACTGGCAAGCCTTAGGTCCTTATGATTATCTCTTTTTGTACACTTTCGGCAATATCGGTTATTTAATTGAGGGGTCCACCGTGAACTCATGGCACATTGAGGTTCGAGGGCTATTATGCGTGTCATGGACCCACTCGTCCACCATATGTGGTGGCGCGTGGCACGGGACGATTAATACTCAGGGTGTCCTCACAGCAAACCCATAAAAGGGGGAAGGATGGCTCCCAGATCGGAACCAGTAAAACCACTTCCTTATGCCAGCCTTTTGAGACGAAGATTTCAAGGGAATACTTTTTTTCTCGAACACGGCAGGAGAACTGCGTATATTGTATTAAGAAGAAAGATGGGTAGGAAACCTGGACACACCACTACATCACACATGCCCGCTATTTCTAATTCTTCCCTCGCACCTGTGACATGAGAACATAACATAGACCACATCATCTCTAATCCCAGGA
>RYFJ01001743.1:0-59587 GCA_003991445.1 Oryza meyeriana var. granulata | reverse complement strand
ACCAGAGAGAGAGTATCAATCGTTCTCAGCGCTGCTGAGTGATTTTCGTTGTCAATAGCTTCGGAATGAGAATGTATCTCCGGGAGAGAATTTTTTTCGGCATCGACTCTTGGTTGTTGATCCCATCGAGCTTGTGGATGTGATCTCGCCAAAGGCCCCTACTTGGCCGCACTCCAACTGTGTGGATGTTTTACACTGGCAATTGATTATAGGGCTACTCGTTCAGTCGAAACTCGTGGATTGCAAGGCACACGGGGGGATTAACTGGTTTAGGCCATCGATGTGAGGAAATAACCTACGTCCAGTTGTGGGTGTTTCCTTCAGGAAGTATGATTCTGGTGAATCTTTGTATGCCCCAGGGGGCGCCCCTGCCTCCCCTTATATACTGGGGATAGGGGTAAAGGTAGGAGTCCTAGCGGCATTATAAGCCAGGAATCCGCCTCTTAGAGATATAACGATCTACCAACTAGGACTATATATTCCGTTATCATAACAAGGAAAGTTTGAACCGAGTTCTACATATCTCTAATACAAGGCTATGGCCATGCCTCTGTCGTGAGGGCCCATATGCTTGTCATGAGTACCCCGGGGCTGGCCTCACATTTCTTTTTTTTTCTTTTTTCAAGCAGGGCTGACAAGGAGGGCTGTGGTTGTAGGGCGATTGACACAGGTGGCTTCGCGACCTTCTAAAGGGCTTGGCGAAAGCGGGTAGAAAGTTCAAGCGCGCTTGCCAGTCTAAAACATCGAGTAGGAACTCGATCTCTCAAGGCAGGCTCTCGCGCAATCGCAAAGCTACGAACTAAAACACAAACACGACTCTAAAACCAGGACCCTAACTTGACCATAAGACATAGACTCAAACAAAGCAACACTGGAAATAAATTTTGCAAAGGCATACAAAAGGGGTTTGGACAGTGGGATACCTAACACTCTACGAAGAACACGGTTGGTAATAATTTTGGGTTTTTTGGGGACTCTAGATAAAGAAACAAAGATTGGATTAGATGGGAACAGATAATACCTATTGGGGCACCTATGCCTCTGATACCCTTATCGCGAGACTAGGTGCCCAACCTCCCGATAGTTTCGATTTGGCGCGTGTGGACGTTCACGTTGAGGCTCCGATGCAGCAGATCGTTCATCCCCTCGCATCGCTACAACTTAAACAACCCGCGCTGTCTTGTCGTTTATTGGCCACGCTGCTCACATAGTCGACTACACGGAAGGTTTTGCTCTACAAAAATCGAAGAAATTTTTCCAAGAACAAGGGAGAACCATCTGATTACAGGATGGATGTTAGCACAGCGAGTTGGGTTTCTATCAAACGATCTAGATGGCAAAACTGGCAATGGCAGAATAATCTAAGCAAACCCGACGCCCTAATCAATGACTTCTAATGAATATATAGGTCTTGGATGGGTCCAAGGACCCCTGGACGCTTCCCTAATGGACTCGACACGATACAAGCCAACGGCCAAAGACCGGTGATCAGCCAGCACCCTAGCAAAATTCTATTTGCCCTATTGTTTTATGATATCTTTTGACTCATAAGGTCTTTCTCGCATATGGGAACTGAATCCATTGTGTTATCTTCCATATATGTAAGAAGTTCAAAACGGAGTTTCATATGCTTCTGGGCGATGATTTTTAGTGCGGACTGCTCCTAGAATCGAGATGGACTCGAGCTCGATATGAATTGGGCCTCCAACTTGCACTTGAACGCCTTGCTGGCCTTGTCCACCTCCTAGCCTCTCTCCAGTGCTTCCTGGTCCTCTTCAGTTCTAATCATAGATTAAATCATTAGGTATGCAATCTAATCTCAAAGATCACAAAAAAAAGAATTTAAGGAATGAGTTCACCTTGGAGATTCCAACTTATCTGTGCCGACGCTCTAGTAATCGGCCCTTGCAATACCAATTGAGTGAATTGTTTGTAAGTATGCCAAAGGAGTGGATGTCCTCAATCAGGGGCCCCCCCCCCCCCCCCCAAGTATGATTGCCGCCCCACCTGGTGGACGCACGACCCTAGGCCCTAGGCATCCTCCAACTCCTTAAATAGCTAGTTTACCCTTCCAGGTTACCTCGGGTTTTGTTTAGATTAAAGTCTAGCCCTTGCTACTTTTTCTGGTAACAGCTGTGATCGGTTAGGTAGCTGTTCTCCTGCTTAACGGAACCGCCACCTTATCATTTTATTCAATTCCTATTTTGCAAAAACCAGATTGCGTTTTTATCTTGTTTTGCTCGTTTTTTTTAATGTTGCTTGTAGGAATAAGGTTGATCTACACCAGCGAAGCTCCACAACCCTCGAGACGGTGTATCGATCACTAGAGCGCCAACAACACAATGTCTCGTACCGCTTGTAGTCCAGGTTGTCAATGTTTTCCCAAATTTCATAGTTAATTTACACTCACCAAAAGATCGGGCCAGCCTGCTCCTTTTAAAGTGGTATCAGAGCTTTTCGTGCTCGGGTGAGTAATTCATCTACCCATACCAGAAAAAGTCGTCCAAAAAAGTTACATCCATTTCCTAGACATCTTTAAGCCGCTGCATTGTTCTTTTTGAATTTTTGCTTTATTGAGTTTTCAGTTGCATGTCGTGTCGAGTTGCCTTGGTTTTACCAGATTAGTCGTTTAGAGTTTTGAAGTTTTGTCAACATTTGTCCCAACTTCGTCACTGCCGTCGCCATTGTCTTGTTGTTACCCGCGCGCTGGGACCTTGAAAAACGGAACTTCTTGTCGCCGCCAGAGTTTCGTTTTTGTAGTTTTGAGAAAGTTTTATTGGTCGGTTTTTGGAGCTCGTCAAGTTGGTAAGGTTTCCTACCATAGCGTCGCTTTGTTTGCATGTTCAGGAATGAGAAGGTAGAGTGGTTCAGTTTCTGTCTTTCGATCGGTTCTATTTTGAGGCCCAAGTTGGGAAGTAGGAAGATCACAGAAGACAGAAGGAAGCTCCATCTGTTTTTGATTTTTGTGACCGTTTTCCTTCCTCTCTCCACGTCCATGTTCTGTGGCAAGCCCAGTGTCCTGTCTCCCATCTCGTCAAGTTTTCCATAGCTGTCATCACGTTGTAAAGAAAAAATTTTGGTATCGGCATTGATTCTGCTTTGCAACACGAAACCGGCCATATTCAGCATTCATTTTTATTATAGTTCCAATTTTTGGATTCAGCACTTTACATTTGAGTCCCTATAATTTATATTTACATTTAACTCCTATATTTTTTTGTAGTTGTCCTTTTTCCTTTTGTTAAAAATTCATAAAAGGCAAATCAAATAGAAAAAGCAGAAGGTGCTTAAAAAGAGAGATAAAAGCCACACCAATAAAAAGAAAAACACAAAAAAAGAGAGGAAAAAATCACAAGTGAAAAAAAGATAGACCGAATTTGTGCATCATCTCTTTGTTCAAGCGAGTGACTCCCTTTGTTTGTTCGCTCTTTTGTGGAATTATGCTTGGTATCGCTGGTGCGTAGGGTCGGCTCTAGTACGTTCTAGCCTAGACTAGCAACGGTACCGACTTTGTGAACGATTATTCAGTTTTGCATTTTTAATTTAGCAATTTGCTATCCTTTTTGCTACATATTAAGCCTACCTAGAGTCGCACAGATTTGATTGCAGCCATACTCAGGAAGGTGTTTGTCAGTCACGATACATCACCAACCCGACATTGGGTCTTGTTGAGTACACGAGTGGTCACCATTTTGGCTTGCATCTGGGTAAACTTGTAAGAGCTTGGCTATAGCTTGAGTGTGTGTGATTTTTTGTGCTCCACTACCTAGTAGTTTATAGAAGCGTGCATATTTCTATGTGTATGTTTCTTGGTCTCTACAACATGGCAGGAGTATGACAAGGTGATTGGGATGAATGTGCTCAACTTCAACATCGTTCATTGAGACAACAGAGGGGTGATTAAACATGACTCATATAAGGTATGTGCACTACCTTTATTTTGAAGGAAACTATGATCCTCATGCATCACATTGAAAAGGGAGAATCAGCTGTAGATAAAGAATTTGAAAAGCATAATTTGTCTAAGAAACAAAAGGTTATGTCTGCCTCTACTGTTCTAGTTAAAAGTGCTTCATATCATTGGAAATATCTTTGTAGGCATGATAAAATACCTCAATCTTGGAAAGATCTGAAACGATATTTCCTAGATGTTTATGTTTCTATGTATTATGCTGATATTCTGTTCAACAAACTACAATGTTTGAAACAAGGTAGCAAAACCGTAACATCATACTATCATGATTTGCATACTTATCTGTTGCGTTGTGGTTTAGATGAATGTGAGAAAGCTACAGAGATGAGATTCTTCTGTGGGATTAATAAAGAAATTCATGATATTCTTGTTCACAAAACTTATAATTCTCTTTCCCATTTATTAGAGCTTGCATGTGACGCTAAAAGTCAAATTAAGAACATGACGGAGCCACAAGCTATGGTTGTGCCTTCCATTACTAACATTTTGCAGGAAGTTCAGCGTATTCACCAAAAGGAGGAGAACGAAATAGTTGAGATGCTAGTGGCATTGCTTGAGAAGAAAGATGAGGAGCATGAAGCACCAACTTTATAGGAGGAGAGTTTGGAAGGTAAGCTAAGTGATGCTAAAATTAATCAAGCTGAGTAATTCTCAAAGCTAATTACACATTCCACTTTTCATGCTATGATAGAACAACCAATAGTGGAACCTACAGCAGATTTGCCTTTGTCACAAATTGATTTGCTTGCTATTGTTTGTGATAAAGAAGAGTGTGGATGCCATGGGCCTGGGTACCTTAAGGTAGGCAATTACGGCCACTCGGATAGAGGGTGGGCCGGTCCCTACAATTAGAGATAGAGTAGGACTCGGCTTCATATTACCTTGCATGACAAGGAAAGAGATATAGCCCTAGCCGGATACTTTATGTACTGATAAGGAAGCCCTTGGTCGCATCTGACTGGGTTTCCTACCATATAACCCTCATCTCTCTAGAATATAAGGAGAGATAGGGAGCCCCCTAGGGCAGATGATTCCACATACCGCGAAAGCAATACACCACAACTGGACATAGGGTTTTATCTCACCCCGAGGGCCAGAACCAGTATTAATCATCTTATCTTTCAAAGTCCATCGAGTTTAGGTCCGACGAATAGCCCCATATAATTATTCTGAACAAACATCAAAACAGTTGGTGTGTCAGTAGGGGCTTCATCGAGATCATCTTCATCAAGCCTAATGGATCCAATCATCGGAGTCGACAGCGTCAAATTCTTCCTCGGACAAGACATTAGATTCGGGAGCCTCGACTTCATCGCCGACAATCTCGGCAATCTCACCTTGTCCGATTCGGTTTCAACCCGATTGGCCAGGGACCAAGCCAACTCAGTGCCAGTTGGCCTACTCAATACCACAGCAGTTTTCAACATCCTGCTTTGGCATTCTAGGACAACTCTTTTTCCTGATATTCGACTTGGATTCGACTCCAAGTCGATCGAGATCGGGTCTAGGAGAGATGAGATCGTCAATTTCCCACTCGGACTCGACAACGCCACAATAATCTTCAATTCCAATCTGATGTGGCAGACTCAATCCTCTGGAATTCGACTCGGATACGGCCCAGAGCTGCTCGAGATCAGGTCTAGGGAGGTTGGAGTTGTAATCACCTCCTAAACTACTCTGACTTCGACTCATAGTCGAATAGCAGCTCGGCAAGCTTTTCTTCACTGCGTGAAGTCTTCATGGCATCCAAGGGCTCATCTCCCACTAATGATACACGCTGACTACGCGATCAGCAAGAGGAGGAGGCTCGTCGACTATGCGAGCAACAAGAGGAAGACGCACGACGTCTACAAGCCGAGAGCGATGCTTGAAATGACAACCTGCACAAGGCTGGGTGGACTGCTCAACAAGAGATCCTCCAAACCTGAGTAGGCGACCATGACATCTTTCTGACACCACAACAGAATGTTGTGGCCACTGCCACATTGTTGGACACCTTACAGTTCGGGCCCGATCACCAGGCCACCCTGACCATCGCAAGGATCAAGGCAATGATCACCGCTGCAGCATGCCAGCAGCGACAACAATCTAGAGACACTCTTGTACCGTCAAACAAGACGGCCTCAGATACAACGGTTTCATCTGCTTCAGCACGGCGCCGAGCAGCTGGCTCTGGTCAGCATCACTCGGAGTCACGACATACGTCACTCGGCAATCGGAGTAATGACCGACGGCAGCACCATCATGACGACCGCCGTGACAATCAGGATGCACGAGGACGACTATGTCGGGATCTCCGCTACGACATCAATGCTCGACGCCAAGAATGCAAGGAAGATGAATGTCGTCGACTTGAAGATGAACACAAACGCTTCAGTCTCCACCACGAGCGGTTTCATCACCGCAGTCAGGTTGAAGCCCCCACTCAGATGAAGGAGTACCGGCGTTCACCCATGAGCTACAACAAATCGACTGGCCATCTGGCTTCAAGCCGACTGGTATAGAGAAGTATGACGGCAAGACCAACCCAGAATCCTAGCTTACAGTGTATACCTTGGCGATCCGAGCAGTTGGAGGCAACCATAAGGCCATGGCGAATTACCTCCCAGTCGCCCAAGCCAACTCGGCACGGATGTGGTTGACAGGGCTTCCCAGGCGGTCTATTGTCTCCTGGGGGGAACTCCGTGAGCGCTTCATGGCCAATTTCCAAGGGACATACCAAAGGCCAGCATCCGAGTATGATATATACCAGTGTCATCAGAGAAAAAAAGAGTCTCTCTGGGACTTCATCAAGCGCTTTTACGAGAAGAGGAATTCAATACCCGAAGTCAAGGACGAGGCTATCATCGCCGCCTTCCGTAAGGGAGTCAAAGATGCGCTGTTCATCGCCAAGTTCACTCGGAAGCCACCCGACTCCGTCAAAGCTCTCTTCGAGATGGCCAATAAATATACTGATTTAGCCGACGCAGTGGCTGAGGCACTCAACGACAAGCCCCAACAGAAGGAGCGACAAGAGATAGACAATGCGGCCCTATCCAAGTCTGGGAACCGCAAGCGGAAATCTGAGGGCCTTATTGCGGCAGTCGATCGCAACCATCCTCGACCTCCTAGAAGTGAATATTATCAGAACGACAAGTGAGATGCTCGGGCTCAAAGCTCAAATGCAAGGATGGCATCCCTACTCCCAACTTGTGCAATACCGAACAGCTAAGTCGCTTTCTGATAAATATTTTCTCCTTTATATGATATTCTTATCTAAATGGGTCAGGAGGCAACTCACTTCCCTATGGTTTGACTTGGATACGGCTTAGTGCCAGTCGGGATCGGATTTATGGGGATGAGATTGTCAATTCCTCACTCGGCCTTGCCAATGCCGCAGCCGCTTAAACCTAATAGGTGTACATACTGTGCATTTTTTGTTTTTGCTCTTAATGATTGCAAAAATACTCGAGTAGCATAAATTCCAATCCGTGAAGCTTTGCTCCATGAAAGGCGAACTCAAGTCACCCAAAATGCATGTCTGAGAAAGAGCCATGAGCCAACTCCCGACGCTCAGGGGCTATGACTAGTTGGGCAGAATATTTAAACATAAGGGTCAACTACTTGGGGAAATTAATATCAATAAGAGGACAAACACATATTTACATACATTGTAAAATATTTAGATTTTCTTGGGTAATTGTTTTATACATCAGTGCTACTCATCCGATATGTTTATAATGCAGGACCCAGTTCCGGATACGCGTAACAGAAACTCATAGCTACGAGCCTATCTCCTACGCTCAGGGACCAGTCTGCCATGGTACACTTGAAGTGCAACGCTTCAAGAATCACTCGGAATGCTCCATGAGGGCTACTGACCAAGTACTTGCGCCAATCGGGACACGGATGTCACCTTTACCTTGGTACGCCCCATGGGGGCTAATAACCGACCTCCTGCACCAGTCGGGGCTCAGGTACCACACTACAGGCTAGGGTATGCCCCATGAGGGTCGCTAGCCGAATCCTGTGCTAATGCGAGGTTAGAATACCTTATTTGGCCACAACACAGTTTGGTAGGGTACACCCTATGAGGGTCGTCAGCCGAATCCTATGCTAATGCGAGGTTCGGGTATCTTATTCGGCTACAATATTGCTAGGTTGGGTATGCCCCAAAGAGGGTCACCAGCCAAATCTTGCGCTAGCGCAGCGTTTGGGTACCTATTTGGCCAAAACAAGAAAGAAACCACTGTAAGAGCTCTCAGTCATGAAGAAGCCAGAATCCGTACAATCGGAGTTTGCACCAAACCCGGAACCTACGGAGGTGCTTATTATTTTTCAAGATTAGAGGACCCCAATCATTCGATTCCTACTGGAGGACAAACTTCCTAAAGATCACAACGAAGCCGAGTAAATCAAGCGACTAATCAAAACCTTTATCGTAGTTAGAGAAGACCTATATCGTCAAAGTGCATCCGGAGTTCTCATGCACTGCATCACACCAGAGGAGGGCAAGCAGATCCTACAATCTATCCATTCAGGCATCTGTGGCAACCATGCTGCATCTAGAACATAAGTTGAAAAGGCTTACAGGCAAGGATTCCTCTGGCCTATTGTAGTTACCGACGCTAAAGCACTCATCCTGTCATACAAGAGATGTCGATTTTTTGTTCGGCAAACTCACCTACCGGCACAAGAGTTGCAGACTATCATATGAGTATAATCTACAGATCTGGAGTCCCCAATCGCATCATTGCGGGCAACATGCTCAGTTCACAGGTGGCATATTCAAAGATTTCTGCAACAATTTCAACATCAAAATCTACTACGCTTTGGTGGCACACCCCCAAAGCAATGGGCAGGTTGAGCAATGATCAAAATCTCTGGATTTTATAGGGCTATGCTAGGTAGGTCGGTTTGGGCCAGCTTATTCGGTAGTAGACCGAAGATATGAGTTCTTAAATAGCATGCCTGTTGGGCTGCTCGCTGGTCATGTTAAAATCGCGAAGGAGGTGCTATTTTACAAGAACCGATTAAATAATTAGTTGCGCTTCATGCTAAGCCTACAACCGAGTGTATACATTCGGGTATCTTGATTATTTTAAGGTATTGAGGATATATCCTTATAAGGATCAATAGCTGGTCTTCATTAAAATTGGGAATGTAGGTATCTCTCAAGTACACCTCATCACACATTGGATTTACTCTATTGTGATACTCGGCTTACGTGCTTAGCCAAATTGCCTTGAGCAAAATTTCCACCCAAGATATAGCTGAAGAGTCTAATTTCTGAGAAACTTATCACTCGGGAAACACTTAGAGGTTAAAAATCTTTGACTTTATGTTTAATTGTTTCCCAATTAAGAACAAATTCAAGGGCTACACCTAATAGGTGCGCCTATTTGGTGTATACTATTCATCTATGAAGCCCTTCATAGTCTCATTGCCAGCTGACATGAAGTAGGACTCGAGAGAAGAAGCACTCGGATAATGAGTACTCGGGAGCAAAGCACACGGGAATCTCTTCACCGTGGAGGATGAGCATCGGCATTAGCTGTGACTTAACTATGATGGTCTCAGGGGCTACTATGGAGCCCATGGGCCCTGGGTACCTCAAGGAAGGCAATTACGGCCACTTAGACAGAGGGTGGCCGGTCCCTAAAATTGGAGATAGAGTAGGACTCAGCTTCATATTACCTTGCATGACCAAGAAAGGGATATAGTCCTAGCCGGATACTCTATGTACTGATAAGGAAAGCCCTTGGTCGCATCCGACTGGGTTTCCTACGCTGTAACCCTCATCCCTCCAGTATATAAGGACAGGTAGGGAGCCCCCTGGGGCAGATGATTCCACATACCACGAAAGCAATACACCACAATTGGATGTAGGGTTTTACCTCACCCCGAGGGCCTGAACCAGTATAAATCGTCCTGTCTTTCGAAATCCATTGAGTTTAGGTCCGACGAATAACCCCATATAATTATTGCTGATACAAAACATCAACAAAGAGTTGTGTGATAATGCTTCACTTATATCTGTTGTTGATTCTTTATGTCTCGATTTTAAGCATGTTGTATACCATGGTAATGAGAACGAGGAACATGAATTGCTAGCTTCTTTAAATACTTTGGGCTAGGTTCAGTTCGATAAACTTTGTGAGCTCAATAATTTGAAGAAGAAATTATTTGCTAGATCAGAGGTGCCATGTACTACTAGTGTTGTTTTCATATATTTGGCACACACAATGATCGAGGAATACATTTGGTGCATAGAGTTTATATCTATTCAGATTTGGAACCTCCAATTATTGTGCAAGAAAATAACGAACTAGAGAGTAGTATAATAACTAATAATATTATCTTCAGTTTGTCTTGTTTTGAGTTAAATGAACAAATTGGTTCTAAAGAAGGGGAGTGACTGGATTGCTTAATGTTGTTACCATACACCATTACAAATGCACCACGTGATTGCTTAGATTCTGAACAAGGGGAGCAAGATAAGCTACAAAAGAAGATTACATATTCTATGCCCTTAATCTTTGTTGTGCATCCCCATTACCAGGTACATTCATTTCATTGGAGATTAATTTTAGTCACTAAAGAACTAACGATATTATGTGACAAAAGTTTCTTGTGTTGTTTTGTATATGTTCAAATGTATGGCCAAGACTGTGCGCTATGAGAGAAGCTATACAGGGAAAAACCGAGGACGGTTTTTCAGGAAGAAGAGGAAGATGATGTGACCATGACATGTGTGGATACAACCATTGGTCACATCATATGTCAACACAAAGACATAGAGATAGCGCCGCGGAATTAATGGATTCCAATTCGGCCTCCCGACACAGCACTAAGTTCAAACAGTCGCCAAATTTGCATACGAGCTCCGTTTTGGGCCCATGAGTACTTGATGGAAAGATGTCGGAGTCCTCTTTATAGCGGATCCAGCATCACCTTGCAATTCTATTTGAATTGGTGGCAATCACAGAAACAAGGTGCTGTGCATCTATAATGGGCCTATGGGCTTGTAACTTCATCTGGGACCCTGGCCCAAGTGGGGCCCAAGTAGATTGCGCCCTAACCTAGTGGAACACGACCCTAGGGACCCCTTGGGTGCCCTCCCAACTCCTTAAATAGCTAGTTACCCCTTCAGGGTTTCTCGGGTTTTGATTAAATTAAAGTTTCTCCATTGCTACTTTTCCGGGTAAAGCCGTGATCGGTTAGATCGCCGTTTTTCTATTATGGGTTTTGTTTAGATTAAAGTTTAGCCATTGCTCATTTCTTCAATTTGCTTGCAGGAATAAGATTGATCTGCACTAGCAAGATCAACAACCCTCGGAGAGGTGTATCGATCACTAAGGTGCAACAACACAACGTCTCGTACGATTGTAGTCGGGTCGTCAACGTTTCTCCTAAATCGTAGTTATCTTCAACTCACCGAAAGATCGGGCCACCCCTGCTCCTATCAATTTTGTACCCAATTTATGCCAAATGTTTGTTTTGCTTAAATAAACATGCATGTTTTATTATTTCATGCGGTACAGGATATGACCTATATATAGTTTGACTGTCGTAGTTTGACGAACCCCTATTCCTTTGTAACCTGGGTAACAATATGACTAGAATATGGTCTTAGGTTGCTTAGCCATGCTAAGAATCAACTAGCTCACCTTGGGGGAAATAGCTGCTCATTATTATATTTATTTATGGATTGACTTTGTGTCGAGATAATGGAACTTTGGACATGGATAATTATATAACTAAAATATGACCTTAATGGTGGGCTATGGGTGCTTGGTTTTGCTGGTTGCACCCATGGTAGTTAAGGACCAGTTCATGGGAACCCCTTGAGCAATTTTCCGTATATACCACAAGCCAGTGTGGGCTACAGCTGGGCCTGTCACCGTGATATCTGATGCGTGGGATCCATACACACATATAGCCACCTAATTAAAACCTCACGCGTACATGACCGCATCCAAATGTACACCTATATAACACTTGAAATACCGAGTAGTGAACTAGAGAAATACTCGACAAGATAACTCACCAGTCACACCCATTGTATGCTCGTCAAACTATTCGATGATGGCGACCAAGAAACTACATACAACAGGGACTGATCTACAGGGAGTATATTAATCGAGGATTTCAAACGTTCAAAACCTGTACTGATACAAAACTAGCCCTAGGAAAGAACTAGTTCTATACTTTCATCTTAGCTAGGATATCACAAATATAGGGTACATAGAGATATAAAAGTATAGATAGTTAATTTACAACTATTACAGATACATTGGCCGACATGCCAAATTTATTTAAGGTTCTGCGGAAGCTTGTCTATCCAAAAGACCCACAAGCATACCAAGGGTAACCCCTAGTAGGAACCATCCTAGAAATCTTCGTCACCCGCAAGATAGCAGTCATCACAAGGCATTTCATCATCTGCATACAAGTCTAATAATAGCAATAAAAGATCAAGTGTCAGTACATTATTAGTGGCAAGACAATATCTAAAATTCTACATGCAAAGTTATATCAAGAGAGCTTGTGGTGTAGCTAAATTTTTGCATAAATCAAGTTTTAGTTGGCAACATTTTTCAATAGTATTTGTAGAATAAAATTTATCATATTTCATAGTAAAATGTCATGGCATAAACATACACATATATATAAAGCAAATTACTATCCTCCATGATAGTAGCTCCACGAACACCAATTAAATTCAAATCTCATAATTTCAATAAAGAAGTTCAAATGCAATTAGAAAGAACCAAAGCAATACTCCTAGCACTTCACCATTCCCCCCATAACCGTAGGCACGGCTAATTGATTAGTTTCTACTCTGCAGAGTTCATACATCTTTACCCACATGACGCATAAGAATAATCATGTAAAAACATGCCACGCGATACCGAAAAGTACCTATTTTACTATTTGCGATGAAGCTAATCCATTGCCTATGATCCAACCATGCATGAGCACGGTGAGTGAAAATTCCACACTAAGTCTAGATTCTTAGTGCCATTAGGACAATTGGCCTACCGAACCTGACGCCGTGGTGAAGCAACCCACGAGGCACTACACCATTATATTGGACATACATAGACGCTCATGCTGCTACGTGAACACCCGTTCCTTCACAATAAACATGAGCAGTTCCTATAAACTATCAAACAAGACTAGCTCATACTACAACGGCCTTCCAATGCAAGGTTAGATCACAAAAAACTTCTCAACTAAAGTTATCCCATACTAACACATGTGGATGTACTGTATACACAGATGGTGACAAAGAGTTCAGTCCTTAATCAACCCAGGCAAACACTCCCCCTATCGGTATGCTACTATCACATATGTATACCACTTACTCCCTGAGTTTGAAAACCAAGTTTTCATCATTTTAGTTCACAATTAATTTGAGAGTATACTTCTGATTGGAAAATTTAAGTCATCAAAACTTGAGTTTAAAAAGGTGCCATAACATCCAATAGAAGTATCTAAGCATGGCCAAGCATATTTCACTTTTAAACTTATACTTTTAATCCATATGAGTACAAGAAAAATACTTCAACCCATCCTATGGCAACAATAGGGATAAGTAATTCTCAAGAAGGTATATGCAGAAATAGGCTATCTCTACCACTTGTAAACATTTTAAATATCAATATTTTAGTTAAGCATGCAATTTATAAATGAACACAATTTTGCCCCAAGTCTTAGGTTGCAATATGGTCAAGAGCTGGGGAAAAAATACTTGCCTTGCTGAACCTCTTCTTCCTGGTAAAAGTTGGGATCAACCTCCTCACTGTCAACGGAATTTGCCTCTAAAAAAAATTAACGGTATCGTGTAAACACCAAATTATGCAAAAATGCAAGTATTCACTAAATGGATAAATTTTCTACAGGAGTTAGCTTCTGTGTTGAGATAAATTTTAGTGGAAAAATATTCACTATATTCTACTCTATGCAAAAGATATTACTTTAGTAAGTTTCTTAGTCATTTTATATGCTTTATTTTAGTATTTAATTTTTAAAGATTTTTAGATGGAAATTTCTGTCAATTTATACCTTACAGAATGAAAGGGGCTAAAATTATGAATTTCTCAAAATTTGATTCACTAAATTTGGAGCTTGTATGAATTTTCTATGAATTTTTGAAGTAAAAACCTAGGATGTGTTTGGTTTCAGAACGAAGTGGGATGGGTTAGATCCATTCCTGTTTTTTGGAATGGGTTGGTCCCAGTTTTTGTTTGGTTGGAGGGATGGAATCAATCCTGTTTTTTGTTTGGTTGGAGGAATAGAAGGGGATGGAATGATCCTATCACCTATTTGGTAGGAAGGATGATGCTGGGATCGACAGGGGTGCGCAGTCCAGAACGCTCGATTCCCACCGCTGTGGCGCCGCGAGCTCCCTGCTCCCTGGCTTGCGCCGTCGCCGCCCCGCTCCCTGCGCCATCGCCATCGCCGGGGCTTGCACCGTCGCCGCCTCGCTCCCTGCGCCGCTCGCTGCCCCGCTCCCGCTCCCTGGCCTACGTGTCGGACCCGGGTTTGACCCCGAACCCTATGTGTGTACCGTGCTAGTCCCACGATCAATTGCTAGCACACACATTCAACATTGGCATCATAATCCATACATCACAGGTTCAGCTCACAGCAGTCCAATCATAAGTCGTACAAGAGTCTAGACTTTAGCGATTACATAGAGGCCGACCGGCCAAATAGAACAGCAAATTAACAAAGAGTTCAACAGCGGAAACAAGATAATAGAGGCACCGAAAACCAGCAAGTATGCCTCTGCCCGCCCACAGGCAACCAACCGGTAAGTCCTAGTAAGCACCGTCGTCGTCGTCTCCAAAACCCGCTGCATAGAAGTACCCGATTGTCGGGTCCTCCACAACCATCTCTAAAAAAAAGAAGTCACACAAGCGTGTGTGAGTACAATACGTACTCCGCAAGACTTATAGTGTTTGCAATGGTATCCCATATTATGTGAAGATAAACAAGGAATGGTCCAGGTCCTGCAGTTTGCATAAATCATAATATACATAGCGAAAACATTGCGGTTTTGCAACGAAATTTTTGTAAAACAAGCTAGCACAGCAAACAAGTATATAAGCATCAACCCCCAAGTGTTTCCAACCATATGGGCTCCCTGCCCATGCCAGCCATCAGTGGCAACACGCTGCCACAACCATCCCAGCGAACTCCCCATTCGCACCAAGATCTTTTTGCAAAACAGTTTTCCCAAAATTTAAAACTACTACGGTGGAGAATTTCCCAAGTCGTCCATAACCGAGGACACGGCTATTCGAATAGTTTTAACTCTCGAGAGTGTGTACAACTGTACCCACATGACAAGGACAATATGAGTTACCACACAGGAGGCTCACACCATCAATGACAAAGCCTTTCCACCGTTGACCTAGCAATATCCCGCGCTTATGATCCATCCCTAGGGAGTTGGGAGGCCTCCCAAAATCCCCAAGGCTCATACAATGTGCTGGTCACCCTTGAACAATAATCAAGGTACCTTCGAGCTATGGACAACAACCATAACCCGCACTATCCCAATGTCAACAAAAAGGACCTACTACTACCACCGGCGGGTCTATTGCTAGGTATCAACAATATACTAAGCTAGGAACTCCCCATCAGAGCCACATGTGGTTTGCACTGTGCTTCTTGGTTCTAGCTACACCATAGAATCGGTCCTTAGTGACCCGGGCGAGACAACCACCTAATCGGTACCACAACAAGGCACCAAACACTACATCCACTCGCCCAAGTCCAAAAGCATGTTTTCAGTTTTTGTTTTCCACCAAGAGCACAGGGGAAGAATACCCACTGTTCATTTCCACATTTTCGCAAATGCTTCTTTTTCCCAACATCCCAAAATCAAGTAACAAGTAGCCTTGATTAAAAAGCAAACTAAGCATACCTATAGACATCTTCCCAACCACATGAACCCAAGTTTCAGTGGCAACATAAGTGACAAGGAATTCATGATACTCAAGTAACAAGGACAGGGCATATGCAACAAGAGGTTAACTACCCAAGAATCCCACACATTTCTAAGTAAAACATAGCATGCATAATAGTTTGCAATCAATATAGTTTGTAAATTTGAAATATAGGAGCAATTGATCAAGGGGGTGCTTGCCTTGTTCCTGGACTTCTTGGAACTCTTCTGATCCTTCCACAACCGGGTCAACAACGTCGTGTTCTACGAGAATACCAAACGAATGCAATGAAAACAACGGCAAAATTTAACAGTACAGGAAGTACAAATATTTTTACAGAATATGCAAGTGCATGATTTTAGATGAATTTAGGAAAAAGAATCGCTTGAATCCGAGTTCGTACGAGGGAGATACGGCTAAACGAAGTCTGCTCTGTCCTAAAATTGAAAATAGATGAGAAACAGCGTTTTCGCTCGACCGAACTGCAGAAACGGCTGAAAACATTCTACCGACTTAACGGGTGGTCTATTTGAGACGTTTTCGGTTCTAGGGCATCTTTATGGTACGAAACCTACATGTGTGCTGCTGTGAACCTAAGGACAACTCCCAAAAGTGGATATTCTCCAACTCCCTAGGATATTAATCGCGCACGCTCACATGTCACTAAAACGGCCTAACACGTGAAATCCACCGGGCGTAAAGTTTTAAACTAAGGCATTTGGAGGCGTGGAGGGTTTCTAGGGCCTAGGGGTCACTGGATGTACAAGTGTAACCTATGGGAAGGCTTCGGTAGCGGCGAACGCCTCGGTCCAAAAACGATGTCTTCGTACGCGCAACCTACACGTCTTCGCACGTTAACGATGACCGACAAAAACAGGAAAACGACAGCAGCTGCTCTACTCGTGGTTTTATCCCGTTCTAATGCTAGTGAGGCCAACCTGGCTTGCTTGGGGCTGATGGGGTGGCTGCTACTCACTCAAACACAAGCGCACCTAAGGTGCTCGTGAAGGCCAAGCTAATACACGGCTTGTCTACCTCTGTCCTCTCATGCCCGAGTGCATGGCTAGCGCATGCAGGGCACGAGGAAGCTCTAGGGATCCTGCATGCAAGATCGAAGGGCTCTACTACAAGCGGCCATGCTCCGATTGAGCCTCATCCACACATATGGCCACGGTGGTGATGCTTGGGCGGATGGCAAAGGAATGGCATGACAGGCCAAGCCAAGGACGTGGGGAGAACAAGTGGCCTCCCAGGAATAAAAAGGAGGTACATGCAGAAACAGAAGCTCACCGAGGAGTGCAGGCGGTAGGGAGCGATGTTGAGGCGGTGATCGGCTCGGCAAAAGGGTTGCTCGCGATGGAGGCTGCAGTCAAGCACTGTGATGAGTTCAAAGAGTGAATGGAAGATGGTGATACGCCAGGACAGCGCTAACTCACCAGGGCGCAGATTAGCGGCTGCAAGGTCACGGCGGCACCGGTCGGCGTTGCAAGAGACGATGAGGCTGCGGTGGTGCTTGCTGCTTGCCGAGGGCGAAAACGGAGTTAGGTCGAGCAAGAACGCGTGGTGACACAGCTGAGACAAGGTAAACTCACCGGAGCTCTCAGACGAAAAGCGTGTGCTCGCCGGCGCCGTGGCGGCACCTCACGTTCTCAGCGAACCAAGGGACAATCTTAGGGTCCTTGGCAGGTGAGAAAGAGGGCGAGCTGGGGAGGCAGGAGGGCATAGGCTTGGTTAAAAGGAAGGCAGGGAAGGAGAGGAGAGGGGAGGGGCGCTGCTCTGCTCCACGGTCTCGCGATGGCGTGTGCACGGGCAAGCGTGCAGCAGACAGATGGGACAGGGCAGGGTGCTGCTGAGGTTGCCGGGGTATCTCGCGAGGTCCCAAGGCGGCTCTCTGCCTCTCACACTCAAGTGGTCTAGGGCGCGCAGAGGAAGCCACCTGGCCGAGCCGCATGGGCGGAGAGAGATCCTCGCGTGATCTCGTTTGGACGATGGAGGACAGGGCATAGCCGATAGCATCACGTATCAACGATTCACGCCTAAGGACTATCTCTGGGTTGACGCCGAAACCAATCGGCCGATATGGACTCCTCGTAGCCGATGGCCGATGACAGACTGATACAAATCGATGATGTTATAAGTGAGAAGCAAACCGGCCGATTGCCGATAGCATTCGCATACCTGAGCATCGGCTAGAAGCCGATGACAACATAGGCGGAGTAAAAAGCCAGCTGACTGGCGCGGGCTCGCGAGAGAGGGCGCGGGCGCGAGAGAAAAAGGGCGCGGCGCGAGAGAGGGCGCGTGCGCGAGAGAAAAAGGGCGCGGCGCGAGAGAGGGCGCGTGCGCGAGAGAGGGCGCGTGTGCGAGCTCGGGAGAGAGGGAGCGCGGGCGCGGGCTCGCGAGAAAGGGCACGGACTCGAGAGAAAGAAACAGGAGAGGGCGCGGGCGCGGGGTCGGGGTCGGGACGATGGCGCGGGCACGAGCTCGAGGTCGGGAGAGAGAGAGTCCGGGCGCGAGCTCGAGGTCGGGAGAGAGAGAGTCCGGGCGCGAGCTCGAGAGAAAGCCCTGGCGCGAGCAAGCGCGGGCGCGGGCGAAGGTCCGATCGGGAGGCGTCTGGTCCGATGGGAGGGATTCGGACCGTCCAATCCCCAAGAGGATGGTCCGATGGGGCAGCATGCATCCAACCGAAAGAAACTTGGGGACAAGGCTGGGTTTTTCATGCATGAAAGATGATATGAAGAGCATGCAGATGGGAAAACAGTTTTATGCACCAAAGATCCAAAGTGGGCTGTTACAAAACCTACCCCCCTTAAAATGAATCTCGTCCCCGAGATTAGGTCGGCTCGGTGAAGATGTAGGGAAACTCGCTTCGAAGACGGTCTTCACGCTCCCAGGTTGCCTCATCCACTGTGTGGTTACTCCACTGTACTTTGCACATCTTGATTGTCTTGTTCCTTGTCCGCCGCTCAGCTTCTTCTATTATGCGGATTGGGTGCTCTTTGTACGTGAGGTCTTGTTGTAGTTCGATGCTTCCTACCGGCGCAACCTCAGTGGGCACTCTGAGGCACTTCTTTAACTGTGATACATGGAAGACATTGTGCACTTCAGATAGCTCGGGTGGCAGGTCCAACCTATAGGCCACTTCTCCTACTCTTGCAAGCACCCTATACGGTCCAACGTACCGTGGTGCTAATTTTCCCTTGACTTGAAACCTGTGGGTACCTCGGAGCGGCGTCACTTTGAGATATACGAAGTCATTAGGTCTGAACTTCAGCTCACGTCTCCTTTGGTTAGCATAGCTCTTTTGTCTTGATTGGGCTTCCTTCAATCTTTCTCTAATCAACCGAACTTGCTCTTCCGCTTCATTGATCGAAGCTGGGCCAAAAACGTGTCTCTCACCAACTTGTGACCAGCTTAGAGGTGTTCTACACTTCCTCCCATAGAGAGCCTCGAATGGTGACATTTGTAAGCTTGCTTGGTAGCTGTTGTTGTAAGAAAACTCGGCATATGGCAAGCAATTTTCCCAGCTTGGACCATGGGACAGCACACACGCTCTTAACATGTCCTCTAGAATTTGGTTCACCCTCTCGGTTTGTCCTCCAGTCTGCGGTGATATGCGGTGCTAAAAGCTAGGTTGGTTCCCATTGCTTGCTGCAACCGTTTCCAAAAATGTGAGATGAACTGGGCACCTCTGTCCGAAACTATCCGTTTTGGCACACCATGCAAGCAAACAATCCGAGAGAAATACAATTCAGCTAGCTTGGTTCCTTTGTCAGTGGTTTTCACTGGTATAAAGTGTGCTACCTTTGTCAACCGATCCACTACAACCCATATTGAATCATTGCCTCGCTGTGACCTTGGCAAACCAGTGATGAAATCCATTCCAACTTCGTCCCATTTCCATTCCGGGATTTGTAATGGCTGTAGTAGGCCGGCTGGCCTTTGGTGCTCAGCCTTCACTCGCTGACACACATCACAGAGCGCCACGTATTCAGCTACATCACGCTTCATGCTTGCCCACCAAAAATCCTTCCTTAAATCTTGATACATCTTGGTACTACCGGGATGAATTGAGTACAATGTTTCATGGGCTTCTTTCAGAATCAGGTTCTTGACCTTTTCATCTTTGGGGATGTATATTCGCTGTCCACGCCTAACCACTCCATTTTCATCCATGTTGTACTCCGAGGTTCCCCCTTTCCCTATGCTGCGCTTAATTTCCTGGACTTCCTTGTCTTCAGCTTGGGCTGCAAGAATTTGGTCTTTCAACGTCGACTTTGCTTCCACGGCTGTAACACAACCATACTCCACCAATTCCAGGTTGAGGCGTTGAAATTCCTTATACAATTCAGGTTGTCCATTGCTTAGTGTGAGACTATTGCAATGAGTTTTCCGACTCAGCGCGTCTGCAACTACGTTGGCCTTCCCCGGGTGATAATTTATGCCTAGGTCATAGTCCTTGATCAACTCGAGCCATCTCCTTTGCCTCAAGTTCAGATCCGCTTGTGTGAATATATACTTCAGGCTCTTGTGATCTGAGTATATCTCACAGCGATTACCGATCAAGTAATGCCGCCAAATCTTCAAGGCATGCACAACAGCCGCTAGCTCTATGTCGTGCGTAGGATAGTTCTGTTCATGTGGCCTCAATTGCCGCGATGCATAGGCTACTACCTTCCCTTCTTGCATCAACACGCAGCCAAGACCTAACCGAGATGCGTCACAATACACATCAAAGCTTTTGCCAACATCCGGTAAAACCAACACGGGTGCTGTGGTTAGTCTTTTCTTCAATTCTTGGAAGCTTTCTTCGCATTCCTTAGTCCATTCAAACCTCTTTTCCTTCTTCAACAACTGAGTCATTGGTCTAGCAATCCTTGAAAAAACTTTCAATGAACCGGCAGTAGTAGCCAGCCAATCCAAGAAAGCGTCTGTATGTCCGAAACATTCTGGGGTTGATTCCAATTCAACACCTCTTGGACCTTGCTTGGGTCAACGGCTACTCCACCCTCGGACAGCACATGACCAAGGAATCCAACCTCCTCCAACCAGAACTCACACTTGCTAAATTTTGCATATAATTGGTGCTCTCGGAGTTTATCCAAAACTAGCCGTAGGTGCCTTTCATGCTCTTCTTCACTCTTCGAATAGATGAGGATGTCATCAATAAAGACTACTACAAACTGATCCAAGTACTCCATAAAAATCTTATTCATCAAGTTCATGAAGCTTGCCGGGGCATTAGTTAGTCCAAAGGACATTACGGTGTACTCATACAAACCGTAACGGGTGGTGAAGGCTGTCTTCGGGATATCATCGGGTCTGATTTTCAGCTGAAAGTAGCCTAGTCTCAAGTCAATCTTTGAGAATACACGTGCCCCACTCATTTGATCAAAAAGATCATCAATACGGGGCAGCGGGTATTTGTTTTTGATGGTAACCTCATTCAACGATCGGTAGTCGACGCACATCCTGAGAGTGTGATCCTTCTTCTCCACGAACAGCACGGGAGATCCCCATGGTGATGTGCTTGGCCGAATGAATCCCTTGTTCAGCTGCTCTCTAAGTTGTTCCTTCAGTTCAGCCAGTTCATTGGGAGGCATCCGGTAGGGCCGTTTGGATATCGGGGCTGTTCCGGGCAGCAGCTCTATCACGAACTCCATGTCTCTGTCAGGTGGCATACCGGGTAACTCATCTGGAAAGATGTCAGGGTACTCACAAACTACCAGAACCTGGCTTATATCCCTACTAACAAGGTGGCTGAGAAGAGAATGAGAGGGTACAGCTCTATTAGAGACAAACTCTACCCGATCCCCGGCTGTGTTTGTGAGTGTGATGGACCTAGTCTCACAGTTGATCAAACCCTTGTGCTTGGAGAGCCAATCCATCCCAAGTATCACATCTAAACCTTGTGTCCCAAGCACAATCAGATTTGCCAAAAACTTATTACCATTGATAACAATGGTCACATCGGTGCAAACTAGCTTTGTTGTCAACTCTGACCCAGGGGATTGTACTATCATTGGGTTAACTAGGGTGTCAACTTTCAATTGATGATTTGCAGCAAAACTCTTGGATATGAAAGAATGTGAAGCTCCAGAATCAAATAAAACCATTGCAGGGGTTGAGTTCACGAGAAACATACCAAGCACCACATCAGGCGCATCCTGAGCTTCCTCGGCGGTCACATGATTAACCCTGCCCCTCCCAAGGTTCTGAGCAGGCTTGGGGGCTGGGTTGCGGGCTGGTGGTGCTCCACGGCCTCTCCCACGCGCTGCTGGTCCGGCTGGAGCACGGGGAGGCGCAAGCTGAACTGGACCGGGTACCTTCTTCGGGCACCGATTGGAGTAATGCCCGTACTCTCCACAATTGTAGCAGTCTACCGGCCTGAAGTCGGTAGCTTGTTGTGCAGCCGGGCGAGGTGGCGGCTGAGGGACACGAGGGGCTGGTGGCTGTGGCCTTGCTTGAAGTGGCGCTGGATACCTTGTCGGTGCGGGCGCCGGCGGCCGAACTGTTGCGGGACGCCACACACGCTGCTGCGAGGAGCTTCCTCCCGCGGGTTTGCGTGCAGCCCACTTACGTTTGCGGGACTCCATTACGCCACGGTGCTTGTGCTCCCATCCAATGGCTTTGTTCACCAAAGTGGGGAAGTCAGGGAAGTCAAATGGCTCAAAGGCCAGCTGCATCTCCTCATCTAGTCCTTCCAGGAACTTCCCCATCTTTGTCTCTTCATTTGGTAGGTCGGCAGCGGCATAGCGAGCAAGGTGGTTGAAGCGGTGGAGGTACTCGCTCACGGACATGTTGCCTTGCTTCAGGGTTCAAATTCCTTCCTCTTGATCTTCATGATACCAGCTGGGATGTGTGCTTTTGCGAAAAGCTACCTTAAACTCATTCCACGTTACGACATGGCCTTCTTGTTGCATTGCACGGTAAATTGTCCCACCAATCACTAGTGGCGCCGTGAAGCTGTTCTGCTGCAAATGCCACCTTCTCAGCATCGTCGCAGTGAACCAAGTCGAGCTTTCTCTCCACTGCAACGCAGCCAGTCATCGGCGTCAAGTGGATCCTCCGAACGGGCAAAAACGGGGTGGCTTGGTGCGGTGAAAATCGAACAACTTGGATGGTTGATTGTTGCCCATGTGCTGTGCTCCTTCAAAGGCTTGTGTGCGGCTGCACCATGCGCAGCGGTGTTCCTTTCAATCCTCTCAAGCAATTGAGTTTGTGCCATGCGGTTTTGCTCAGCCAACATGAGCACCTCAGCCAAGGTAGGACCGGGTTGCTGCCCACCGGCAGGTGCACCGGGTATGTGCCGATCTTGGCCACCCTGTTGCTGCTGGGGTTGACCATGGTGCTGTGGTTCAGAGGAACCTTCATCTTGAGCCACTCGAGCTGCGAAACGGGTCCGTGCTGCAGTCATCCTGTACAACAATCTCCCGATTACTACTTGCATAAGGATGCAAAAACTAGTGCTACTAGATTGTTGATAGGATGAAATCTAAACAGCCCAGGAACAGAGAAAAAGATTCCAAATAAAATGTCAACTGAAGTACCAATAAGATCCATTAAGCCGCATTGAAACACTTAAGTCATACAGTACATAAACATGGGACAAGCCTAAGTCGATTCACAAACATACAAAGCCCAAGGGCTGAGTGAAACAAGCATCTAACAGCACAACATCAGTCATTACATCACATCATCAACCATCACGGCCACCCACGCCTACGGCCGGAAACAAAAGCACTACTCGCTCACTACAAAACACCTCATACTAGTGAGCTCTACCAACTGTGGAAGACCTACTCCTGGGTAAGCTCTTGCATGACACCATCTTCTGGCGAAGTGGGCACACTTGACTCATAATCCTCCTCATCTGCAGCAGACCTCCATGTGGGAGCAGGGGCGACGACCCGACGTCGCTGAGCTGATCGTGAGCTTTCAGACTGAACCGGCTTGAAGAGGCCACGATACTCTGCAGCTGTCATGCGTGTAGCGCGAGTTGGAGCGGCTGAGCGGGGCACCGGGTTAGCAGGCAGCGCTAAATCTACCATCGGCTCCGGGGCAACGGGTGTTGGCACAGGTGCGGGAGCATGGGTAGCAGCAGGCCTAGGTGCCGCAGCAGGGGCAGGTGCAGCAACATTCTCCACACCATACAGCTCGATGCGGGGAATTTGGCCCATGCGGACATAAGGCTCAATGAGGCGCTCCAAGTGAGCGATGCGCCCACGAGCTTGCCGCAGCTCCAAGCCATGACACGGTGGTAACGATCTGAGGAGCGCACGTACTCCGCCAGGTTTGCGAAGGACATGGTTTGGCTCACGCTCAGCTGAGAGGTAGAGGTGAACTTCCTCCCCAAAGGGCGTGCCGGATGGTACGGGTATTTGTGTAGCCAACTCCACATGGAGATGCAGCATGTGTGCCATAGCAATGTAGGCAGCATCATTGATGGCTCTGTGGAGGGAGGAGCCATAGCCGGTGAACTCCAAGGGCCGGCTCCCAACATAAGCCCTGGCGAGTATAAGAACTCGTGCACGATACTCACTGAAGCAGGGCATGTTGGTGTGAGCAACCGTATACTCAGGAGGGTGATGATAATGTGCACGCTGCAGCATGTTCCACAAATCACGTGGCAACCGGTGGGGCCGGCGTCACTGGTCCAATGGCAAACACCCACTCGGCCATCTGCAGCAAGTTAGCAACAACACAAAGTAAAATCATGATTTCAGAAATGAAAGTTGGGCAGGTTAGTAGTAAAACTATATGAGATGAGTGATATATGTTTAGTCCTTAGTTTTCACAAGTTTTAGCAATTAGTTTTCAGATTCCAAACAAGCATGGGTGATGCGAACATAACAAGTATATCGCACAACCGGCCAAGAGAGATAAACAACAAGAATAAAAGGAAGAAGCAACGCTTCCCATCATAGTACTGCTACCCCTTAAGTCCTTATCCTATAATGCTAATAACGTCTAGCGTTCATCACACGGGTCATCTTCAAACAAATGACAATAGGTAAGGAGATAGAAGTCTAGATTTGCTGTAACATCTTTTTGCAACATTTTGCAGCAGCTTCACTAAGATTTAACAACTTTTTAAAATCATTTAGAGCTAAAATTCAAAAGTACTTGAACCATTTTCAAGGGCAAGGGCCGCTACAGTTTTTGAACATTGAAGCATAAGTTTAAGTCAAAATCTTTTGTCCAAAGGGAGGTAAGTGGAGCAAAATGATATGCTAAATAGGTAATATGACTACTTAGAGTTTTTAGAAGATAGATGAGAATTTTGAACTGGTGTTTTTTCAAACCAAAACCTACCTAACGACATGGCTTACTATGACTTAACCATGGTCGGTATGGCTCTGATACCAAGCGCTGTCGGACCCGGGTTTGACCCCGAACCCTATGTGTGTACCGTGCTAGTCCACGATCATTGCTAGCACACACATTCAACATTGGCATCATAATCCATAACATCACAGGTTCAGCTCACAGCAGTTCCAATCATAAGTCGTACAAGAGTCTAGACTTTAGCGATTACATAGAGGCCGACCGGCCAAATAGAACAGCAAATTAACAAGAGTTCAACAGCGGAAACAAGATAATAGAGGCACCGAAAAAAACCAGCAAGTATGCCTCTGCCCGCCCACAGGCAACCAACCGGTAAGTCCTAGTAAGCACCGTCGTCGTCGTCTCCAAAACCCGCTGCATAGAAGTACCGATTGTCGGGTCCTCCACAACCATCTCTAAAAAAAAAAAGTCACACAAGCATGTGAGTACAATACGTACTCCGCAAGACTTATAGTGTTTTGCAATGGTATCCCATATTATGTGAAGATAAACAAGGAATGGTCCAGGTCCTGCAGTTTGCATAATCATAATATACATAGCGAAAACATTGCGGTTTTGCAACGAAATTTTTGTAAAAACAAGCTAGCACAGCAAACAAGTATATAAGCATCAACCCCCAAGTGTTTCCAAACCATATGGGCTCCCTGCCCATGCCAGCCATCAGTGGCAACACACTGCCACAACCATCCCAGCGAACTCCCCGTTCGCACCAAGATCTTTTTGCAAAACAGTTTTCCCCAAAATTTAAAAACTACTACGGTGGAGAATTCCCAAGTCGTCCATAACCGAGGACACGGCTATTCGAATAGTTTTAACTCTCGAGAGTGTGTACAACTGTACCCACATGACAAGGACAATATGAGTTACCACACAGGAGGCTCACACCATCAATGACAAAGCCTTTCCACCGTTGACCTAGCAATATCCCGCGCTTATGATCCATCCCTAGGGAGTTGGGAGGCCTCCAAAATCCCCAAGGCTCATACAATGTGCTGGTCACCTTGAACAATAATCAAGGTACCTTCGAGCTATGGACAACAACCATAACCCGCACTATCCCAATGTCAACAAAAAGGACCTACTACTACCACCGGCGGGTCTATTGCTAGGTATCAACAATATACTAAGCTAGGAACTCCCCATCAGAGCCACATGTGGTTTGCACTGTGCTTCTTGGTTCTAGCTACACCATAGAATCGGTCCTTAGTGACCCGGGCGAGACAACCACCTAATCGGTACCACAACAAGGCACCAAACACTACATCCACTCGCCCAAGTCCAAAAGCATGTTTTCAGTTTTTGTTTTCCACCAAGAGCACAGGGGAAGAATACCCACTGTTCATTTCCACATTTTCGCAAATGCTTCTTTTTCCCAACATCCCAAAATCAAGTAACAAGTAGCCTTGATTAAAAAGCAAACTAAGCATACCTATAGACATCTTCCCAACCACATGAACCCAAGTTTCAGTGGCAACATAAGTGACAAGGAATTCATGATACTCAAGTAACAAGGACAGGGCATATGCAACAAGAGGTTAACTACCCAAGAATCCCACACATTTCTAAGTAAAACATAGCATGCATAATAGTTTGCAATCAATATAGTTTGTAAATTTGAAATATAGGAGCAATTGATCAAGGGGGGTGCTTTGCCTTGTTCCTGGACTTCTTGGAACTCTTCTGATCCTTCCACAACCGGGTCAAACAACGTCGTGTTCTAACGAGAATACCAAACGAATGCAATGAAAACAACGGCAAAATTTAACAGTACAGGAAGTAACAAATATTTTTATAGAATATGCAAGTGCATGATTTTAGATGAATTAGGAAAAAGAATCGCTTGAATCCGAGTTCGTACGAGGGAGATACGGCTAAACGAAGTCTGCTCTGTCCTAAAAATTGAAAATCAATGAGAAACAGCGTTTTCGCTCGACCGAACTGCAGAAACGGCTGAAAACATTCTACAGACTTAACGGGGTGGTCTATTTGAGACGTTTTCGGTTCTAGGGCATCTTTATGGTACGAAACCTACATGTGTGCTGCTGTGAACCTAAGGACAACTCCCCAAAAGTGGATATTCTCCAAACTCCCTAGGATATTAATCGCGCACGCTCACATGTCACTAAAACGGCCTAACACGTGAAATCCACCGGGCGTAAAGTTTTAAACTAAGGCATTTGGAGGCGTGGAGGTTTCTAGGGCTAGGGGTCACTGGATGTACAAGTGTAACCTATGGAAGGCTTCGGTAGCGGCGAACGCCTCGGTCCAAAAACGATGTCTTCGTACGCGCAACTACACGTCTTCGCACGTTAACGATGACCGACAAAACAGGAAAACGACAGCAGCTGCTCTACTCGTGGTTTTATCCCGTTCTAATGCTAGTGAGGCCAACCTGGCTTGCTTGGGGCTGATGGGTGGCTGCTACTCACTCAAACACAAGCGCACCTAAGGTGCTCGGTGAAGGCCAAGCTAATACACGGCTTGTCTACCTCTGTCCTCT
Organism: Oryza meyeriana var. granulata; assembly: GCA_003991445.1. Taxonomy (NCBI): domain Eukaryota; kingdom Viridiplantae; phylum Streptophyta; class Magnoliopsida; order Poales; family Poaceae; genus Oryza; species Oryza meyeriana. Next base: position 31,827 of record RYFJ01001743.1, on the reverse strand, counting down.
CATGCCCGAGTGCATGGCTAGCGCATGCAGGGCACGAGGAAGCTCTAGGGATCCTGCATGCAAGATCGAAGGGCTCTACTACAAGCGGCCATGCTCCGATTGAGCCTCATCCACACATATGGCCACGGTGGTGATGCTTGGGCGGATGGCAAAGGAATGGCATGACAGGCCAAGCCAAGGACGTGGGGAGAACAAGTGGCCTCCCAGGAAATAAAAGGAGGTACATGCAGAAACAGAAGCTCACCGAGGAGTGCAGGCGGTAGGGAGCGATGTTGAGGCGGTGATCGGCTCGGCAAAAGGGTTGCTCGCGATGGAGGCTGCAGTCAAGCACTGTGATGAGTTCAAAGAGTGAATGGAAGTGGTGATACCGCCAGGACAGCGCTAACTCACCAGGGCGCAGATTAGCGGCTGCAAGGTCACGGCGGCACCCGGTCGGCGTTGCAAGAGACGATGAGGCTGCGGTGGTGCTTGCTGCTGCCGAGGGCGAAAAACGGAGGTTAGGTCGAGCAAGAACGCGTGGTGACACAGCTGAGACAAGGTAAAACTCACCGGAGCTCTCAGACGAAAAGCGTGTGCTCGCCGGCGCCGTGGGCGGCACCTCACGTTCTCAGCGAACCAAGGGACAATCCTTAGGGTCCTTGGCAGGTGAGAAAGAGGGCGAGCTGGGGAGGCAGGAGGGCATAGGCTTGGTTAAAAGGAAGGCAGGGAAGGAGAGGAGAGGGGAGGGGCGCTGCTCTGCTCCACGGTCTCGCGATGGCGTGTGCACGGGCAAGCGTGCAGCAGACAGATGGGACAGGGCAGGGCACTGCTGAGGTTGCCGGGGTATCTCGTGAGGTCCCAAGGCGGCTCTCTGCCTCTCACACTCAAGTGGTCTAGGGCGCGCAGAGGAAGCCACCTGGCCGAGCCGCACGGGCGGAGAGAGATCCTCGCGTGATCTCGTTTGGACGATGGAGGACAGGGCATAGCCGATAGCATCACGTATCAACGATTCACGCCTAAGGACTATCTCTGGGTTGACGCCAAAACCAATCGGCCGATATGGACTCCTCGTAGCCGATGGCCGATGACAGACTGATACAAATCGATGATGTTATAAGTGAGAAGCAAACCGGCCGATTGCCGATAGCATTCGCATACCTGAGCATCGGCTAGAAGCCGATGACAACATAGGCGGAGTAAAAAGCCAGCTGACTGGCGCGGGCTCGCGAGAGAGGGCGCGGGCGCGAGAGAAAAAGGGCGCGGCGCGAGAGAGGGCGCGTGCGCGAGAGAAAAAGGGCGCGGCGCGAGAGAGGGCGCGTGCGCGAGAGAGGGCGCGTGCGCGAGCTCGGGAGAGAGGGAGCGCGGGCGCGGGCTCGCGAGAAAGGGCACGGACTCGAGAGAAAGAAACAGGAGAGGGCGCGGGCGCGGGGTCGGGGTTGGGACGATGGCGCGGGCGCGAGCTCGAGGTCGGGAGAGAGAGAGTCCGGGCGCGAGCTCGAGAGAAAGCCCTGGCGCGAGCAAGCGCGGGCGCGGGCGAAGGTCCGATCGGGAGGCGTCTGGTCCGATGGGAGGGATTCGGACCGTCCAATCCCCAAGAGGATGGTCCGATGGGGCAGCATGCATCCAACCGAAAGAAACTTGGGGACAAGGCTGGGTTTTTCATGCATGAAAGATGATATGAAGAGCATGCAGATGGGAAAACAGTTTTATGCACCAAAGATCCAAAGTGGGCTGTTAAACTACGCCGCCCGCCGGGGCCTGTGCTGGGGCCTGCGCCGTCGCCGCCCCGCTCCCGCTCCCTGGCCTGCGCCGTCACCTTGTCGACGCGCCCGAGGTGGGTCGGCTCGGTCCGGCCGTTTTGGCCGGATCGATTCAACCCGAGTATCACGGGAATATTCCCTCCTGGGTCCATCCCATCCCCTCTCATCCACAAACCAAGCACCCACAGAAATAAAATGAACCCAACCCAACCCACGAAATCATTGGAACCAAACACACCCCTATTTTTCAGTTTAACAGAAAAGTCACAAGTTTATTTTTCCAGTTTTCCACAGATTTTAATTCCCTGGGCCTACATGTTAGTGAGTGACATCTTATAAAGAGGCCCTCCGGTTTCTCGAGATTAAATGCCGAGATCCCTGGCACGTGAGAAAACAGATTTCATTAAGAGTGCTCAAAGTTCCATTAAATCACATATTAGTCCTCGGATCCACATGTATGTCTAACAAACTTTAGAGATTGAACGGTTGACGCGGCGATGGTTGACTCGGGTCCCCATATTAGTGCTCCAAATAAAATGAATCAAACCTTGTTAGGCTTATAAAATTCCACCCTTTAATGCTGTGGTGTAAAACTTGGTCAAATCACCCCAGAAAATACCTCAAAAATTTCTATGGTGTATAAATACGTATTTGATCGTATTTAGACTTCAAACACTTATAACTTGCACATGCTAAATCAAAAAATTGAAATTCTTTCACCACAATTCATCTTAAACCATACTAAAAATCACTATAAAGATAGTTTTGACAAAACCACCTCCCAAATTGCATATAATATTAAAGTACATGTATAAATGCTGTAATCGCGTATATAACTTTGAAAATTCATATCTCCCAAATGCAGGATGATAAAATAGAAATTCCTTCACCAAAAATCATCTAAAATCAGTACCAACCCACTGTGTGAATTGCATACATAGTAGAGCATGTTGTATTTTTCATATTATTTGGTATTTATTTGCTCGTACGTTAAATTGTTTAGAGATCGAGTTTGAGATCAATGGAGTGGTTATAGTTGGTGTTCAGGTTGATCAAGAGTAAGGCAATTATTCTTCCCTCTTCCTTTGAACAAATTGAGTCCTATGTTTTGGGGAATGAAATGTGTTGTTTGTAAAATTACATGCATAATTGCATCTATTGATATTTAAAATATGGTTAAATGGTAGCTATAACCTACTTGCTGGATATTTCACCTTGAAACTTGCACTCCTTACTGTTTGTAACTTTAGAATGGATTAGAGTGCTTTCCAAGTGCTCAAATGGGTATATATTTGCTTATTATGCCTCCAAATCCTTAGCCATGCTTAGAAATATGCAAATAAACATTAGGAACACTTTATACATGACAAAATGGAAATTTTGATACTTCTGGATAGAGGTGTTCCCCTCTGATTATTTGTGAAATAAAATGGAGGAAAACTTGTTTAAGACTTGGGCAACAAGTGGTATGCATATGGTGTTAGTTGCATACCAATAGGGGGTGTGTTCACCTGAGTCGATTAAGGACCGAACTCTATATCACCAACTAATGTATACAGTGTAACCACATATGCCCTTCTACTTTGGCCTTCAGGGCCCGGAGCTAGTCTAACTCTTGGAGCTGGGGGGCAACCCGCATCAAGACTTCGCTCATCTTCTCCGAGCGATCAACGAGCTTCTACTCGGGGAAAAACAGAGCAAAACAGAGTCGGTCGTCAGATAACTCATACGAGCAAGAAAACCAAGACTGCGAATATGGCGAAGGTCATGCCTAGATCCCCTGGGACGCAGAGAGTGTGGCGCACAGCAAGCTTTCGTGCTCCCTTTCTGCCACAGCCTCGTCATGCCTATAACTCTTCGCGGTTCCGTTGGGCGCCGTCCAATGGAACGTCCACGGGAACCTGCGAGGAGGAGCTTGAGTCTGGGGAGGTCTGGTCTATCCGAAGGCAGAGACAGTGACAACGACGAGGATGACGACCAGGACGGCGACGGACTCCTGGCCCCCGACTCGGCAGCCTTCGGGGCCTCAGGGGTCGACTCAGGGAATGCGGCCACGGCTTCAACAACCGGCACTGGCTCGAGTGCTGCTGCGACGATTTTGATGACAGGCGCCGGCTTCGATGACAGGCGCCGGCTCAGGAGCTGGGGCAGTGACTCTGGCAACCATCCCCTGGTCAACCGGTGTCGGCGGCCCTGCAATCGGGGTTGTCCCAATTTCTGCAACTGGGAACACCGCCGGCTCAGCAGGTGTGCACGCTGGCGCCAACTCGGCTGGGGTAGGATCGGCAGCGGGAGTGGCCAGCGTGGTCCTCTTGAGGTCAATGTCGACCCGCCTCCTGCAGAACGAATCCAACATCAAGACGACACAATCATAAACATGATTCTTAGAAGGCCCAGAACGACCTACTTCTTGGAGAACTTGAGCTTCGGTTCGGAAGATCCAGAGGACGGCGCTGGAGTGCTGCTGGCTGTCTGGTCGGAGGGCGCGGTAGTCGGCGGCGGCACTTTAGTCCTGGTCGGCCCCGTCCGCGGTGTGGCCGGCTAGGATGCTCGGGTACTCGGAGACGCTGCGGTTGACCTCGTACTCAGCGGCACTCTGGTTAAGCTCGGCGTTGGGGAGCTCGGCTGCACGAGTCCCAGTCTAGGACTCAATGGCCTAGGCGCCGCGCCAGCGGTGTCCCTTACCTTTAGGCTCCCGGCGGCAGTACTCGATTTCACAACCTTCTCCTTGCCCCGATCTGCAGTGGATTTCTTCCCCACTCTCTCGGAGTCGGGCTAGGTGGCAGAAGGACTTCTCGGCCTCTTCTTCGATTTCGTGGCCGACAATGGATAGGAGTCATCATCAAACTCCTTGCACCACTACAAGCAATTCAATAATATACATCACACAATGCTGGACAATTACGGATACATGTCTACAAGCATTCATTACAGAAGAGGAGCAGATGTTACCTCGGGACGGGGCCGGTTCCGGTTATAAGCCACGATGCAGCGCTTCGCGTCCTCAGTCTCGATCACCCTATTGTAGAAATAGGTGAACGAGATCTCGGTCACCTCTTGCTGGCTAATCACCTCTCGGCTTTCTTGGTTGGGGTCATCCTTCCCTTGATAGTCCCGTCCCAGCAGAACTCCCTCCTCAACTTAAGTGGCTGAATGCGCCGGGTCAAGAAACGCTTGGCCACCCAAGGGCCAGTCAGGCCGGCTTCCCTGAACTTTTCCAATCTGGCCCGCAACTGACGCACCTAGCCCATCTCTTCGGGGGTTGGCTCCAATGACCAATTTGGCAAAAATCATCGGGGGCTTCCCAGTGAATGCAGGCAAGGAGGGTACTAGATCGGAGCAATAAAACCACTCCTCTTGCCAACCTTTCAAGGAAGACTTCAAAGGAAGACTAATATATATCTTTTTCATCTCACTTCTTAACTGGAGGCCAGCCCCCCCAATCGCCTGAACCTTATTTTTCGAGGGTTGGTGCTTTATGTGGAACAAGTGCCTAAAGAAGTTGAGGTGGGGTTCTACACCCAAGTAGCACTCGCAGAGAGTCACAAAAATTGAGATTTGTAGGATCGAGTTGGGATTCAGATTCACCAACTCCAATCCGTAAAAATTAAGAAGACGGAGGAGGAACTCGGAAGAAGGGAGAAACACCCGGTCAAAGAAAGAGGCAAAAACAACAGTTTCACCGGATTGGGGATTTGGGACTGACTCACCCTCGGCCGGCCGCCAGCGGATAATGTCACGGCTCTGCAGCCGCAGCGACTTCTTCAACCTCTCCAGCTTTGCCCGGCTGCAGTCCGAGATCAGCCACCCATCGTCTGACGCCCCAACAACATCTGGAACCTTCGGCATGGCCGGGGGAACAAGAGATTTGGGGGAAATAAAGTCAGGAGCTTGGAATCGACAAGCAGATGCAGAATCGCTCGAGCTTCGGTGGGGAAGAGCAAGCAATGATGAACCCTAGTGGAGCGGGAAGCGAAATTTCAGCGTGGAGCTGGGAAGACGAAACGATTGGTCGCGTGGGGAATATGAGGAATCTTTTCTCTCTCCCTCAGCCTTTATAGAGCCTATGCCAACTAAATGGGCTTGGGCCTACACAGTTGGTATTGGGTCACCAAGATATGAGTTCCTACATTTGCACGTTCAATATGGGCTGCTCGCAGGCTGGATTAAAATCGCAGTGCTGATGTTACCAACAGGAACCAATGAGGTAAACAGATATGCTTCATAAAGGCCTAATTGCTAAACACGTGTGTTTGGGTATCTGTCTTATCCACCAGGTATCGAGGATATATCCTTATAAGGATCACAAGCTGGTCTTCATTAAAATTAGGGATGTAGGTATCTTTCTTGAGTACACCTGACCACGCAATGGATTAATTTTCATAAAGTGGTACTTGGCCTACATGCTTGGCCACCAGTTGCCATGAGCAACATTATTCCAACTGACATGATGCTGAAGAGTCGAACTTCTGAGTAGTGCACTACTCGGGAGAGACTATAAATATCTTTTCTAGTTGACATGATGTTGATGAGTCTAACTCCCGAGTGGGACACCACCCGGGAAAGACTATAAACCCCCTTTTCCAGCTGACATGAAGCTAAAGAGTCCCATATACGAGTGGCATGCTACTCGGCAAGACTATAAATCAGATTCCGGTTGACATGATACCGAAGAGTCTCATATACCAGTAGTAATCTACTCGGGAAAGACTACAAGGTTAAAGATCCTTGACTTTATGTTTAATTGTCTTCACAATTAAGCACAAAGTCGGGGGCTACACCTAATAGGTGCGCCTATTCGGTGCACACTATTCATACACCAACATGAAGCCCTTCATAGCCTCGTTGCCAGCTGACATGAAGTAGGACTCGGGAAGAAGAAGCACTCGGACAAAGAGTACTCGGGAGCAATGCATTCGGACAATCTTCACCGTGGAGGACGAGCACTCGGCATCAGCTGTGACTCAACTATGAAGGTCTCAGGGGCTACTGTGGAGGCCATGGGCCCCGGGTACCTCATCACAAGCATATGGGCCACTCAGATAGAGGATGGGCCAAGACTTGTAATTAGAGATATAATGGCACCCGGTAGATTTTGCCTTGTACAGAAAGGAATATATAGTCTTAGCCGGGTAAGGTATATCTCTAAGAAGGAAATACCTTGGCCGTATCTAACTGGGATTCTTATCTTGTACCCCTGTCCCCAGTATATAAGGGGAGGCAGGGCGCCCCATGAGGGCAAAAGATCATTGATCGACACACATCCTCAAAGGAATACCACCACAACTGGACGTAGGGTATTACCTCCAATCGAGGGTCTAAACCAGTATAAAATCACCTTGTGTTCCTCTACAGTCCACCGAGTTTCCCCTTTCCGAGTAGCCCTATAGTTATATTGCCAGTGTAAAACATCAACAGGCAAACCCCTCCCCAATGGCTTCGACATCTGCCCTTGGGTAGATGGACTTGGTCATTGCCAGGGTCTGGGCCACGCCGGCAATAACATGCTCATCCGAGTACCTCTTCAGGGCACTCGGTGCATCTTGAAGGCGCTCCTCCAATTGGAAGATTGTGCTGGAACTAGTTCCCACCGGACGAGGATCTATCAGATCAAGGAGCCCTTTCACGGCCTCACCAAGGGTTTCCCGTGACTCCTTGGCAACCCTGATCTCCTCTGCGAAAGCCTGAAACTGGATCTGGGAATTGGCCCTAGTAGCTACTCGGGTTCACCAACAAGAAAACTTGTTAACTAAAGCTGCAGATGGAGTAATTAATGGATTGGCTAAGGTTATTGTCAGGACAGAGGCTTACTTTTGTAGTCAGCCTCCCACTTGGCTATGGCCTTCTCTAGTTCAACTCTTTCTTTCTCGAGCTTGGTATTGGCCTTTTTCAACTCGGCCTTCTCCTGCTCAAGGTCAGTATTGGCCTTTGTCAGGTCGGCCTTGTCATTTTCAAGTTTGGCCTTGGCTCTCTCGGCCTCCTTCAGCTGTTCTTCTTCCTCCGTTTGGGTCTTCAACTTGGCTTCGAGGGTTGCACGACAGATTAGTCAAGAACTCGACGTTGCAGTCAAGACACAATTGGGTAGTTGGGAAATAACACTGCTGGAGAAATATATTAAGGATTTGGTCAGGAAGAAGTGTTCTGGAGGCTCACCTCTTATCTTCTTGGCTTGGTCCCAATTCTCACTCCTAAGCTGGGTCACAGCCTCCCTCAGCCAAGATTCCCTCTCCTGGCTGCGCCCTTCCTCTTCGGCTTTCAAGGCCTAGAGCTAATCCAATTCTTGGAGTTGGGGGCTATTCAAGTTAGCACCTCGTGCATTTTCTCCGAGCGATCAACAATCTTCTGCTCAGGGAGTAACAAGTCAAAGCAGAGTCAGGCATCAAGAAACACTACCGAGATTCCAATACAATGGAAGTCATACCTGAATCCCCTGGGACGCGGCGATTGTGGCACGAAGCAAGTCTTCACGCTCCTTTTCCGCTGCCACCTCATCAACCTTGTAGCTCCGCGCAGTTCCGTCAGGCACCGTCTAGCGGAACATCCTCGGGAACTTGCGCGGAGGGGCCTCGATCCTGGGGAGGTCAGGTCTATCCAAAGGAAGGGACAGCACCGACGACAACGACGACGACAGTGACCAGGATGGGGACGGGGTCTCGGCCCCCAACTCAGTGGCCTCCGAGGCGTCGAGAGCTGGTTCAGGAGCTGCAGCGACGGCTTCCACAACGGGCGCCAACTCAGGGGGTGGAACAGCTGATGGCAACGGGGTGCCCGATCTTCCGTTAGGCAAAGATAACTCTCGATTTGGTGGAAATTTGACACTCACGATCCGGCTTCTGATCACCAAGACTCGAACCCTGCAATCGCAGTACCACGTCTCCTCTTGTTATCAACCGTGCACTGCTCGGTTGACCTCGCCACGAAGGCTAATCCCTGCATGCGAATCGAAGAACACAAGCAAGAACAAGAAAGATTGCAACTCAATTGCAGATGAATGATTATACTCTCTAGTTAGGGTCTCACAAACCGATAAACGGCGAAACTGTTCAAGGACAAAATAATCTAAGCAAAACCCGACTTAAACAGCGGCGGCTGCAGAATATATACGAGTTAGGATGTCCTAGGGTGAGGGTTTGCCCTGTGAGGGGCGCACTCCTCATGGGTTTAGCCTACGACACAATTACAAGGCCCAAGACCCAAAACAGACTCGGACTGGAAGAGTTATGGGTCTTGTTTCGACGATTCTGGACAGCTCAGGAGGAATTTTGATGTGAAACCAAAACCATCTGAAAGTAGAATTCATAAGCTTTCCAACAAGTACTTGTAGGCCCTGTAACCCCTTCTAGATCAAAAGTTATGACCGTTTGAAATTGACATTGTCTCCCAGCCCGAAACTGAAATGGTCTCGGGAATAGGAGTTTACTTGCACTTGTTGTCTTCACTTCAATATGTGGTTTCTTGAGCTATTCTCCATGGTCTTCTCCCAGGTTCCTAAGAACAATAAAATCATCACAAGAATTAAATAGCATACCATTCGTAGAAATATTCTCATGTAAGCTTAGGAACGCATTCACTTGGCGATTAAGTTGACGAGCACGTGCACGAGTAATTGGTCCTTGGATCGGTTGCACATCTTGTTCATCATGAAGAGGTTGTAAGTGTGTATCTAAAGACATGATGTCCTCATCAACAGCGGCTTCAGCGACCGCCCCTTGGTCAGCCAGGGTTGGCAAGCCTGCAGTCGGGCAGTCTCAGTTTCTGCAACTGGGGCTGCCGCCGGCTCAGCAGGTGTGCTCGCTGGCGCCGGATCAGTTGGGGTAGGCTCGACAGTAGGCACAGTCGGCGTGTCTTCCTCGACTGGGGCTGCAATCCGAGGTCGGCCACACTTCGTCCGACGCCCCAATGAAATCTAGAACCTTTGGCATGGCTGGGGGGACAAGAAATTTGGGGGAAATATGGTCGGGGGCTGGGGATGGACAAAGGAAAGCGGAATCGCTCGAGCTTCGATGGGGAGGAGCAAGCAATGGCGAACCCTAGCGGAGCAGGAGGCGAAATTTCGGTGCGGAGCTAGGAAGATTAAACGATTGGTCGCTTGGGGAAGATAGAGGAATCTTTTCTCTCTCCCCCAGCCTTTATAGAGCTTGTGCCGACTAATGGGCTTGGGCCTACACAGTTGGTGCTGGGCCATCAAGATATGAGTTTCTACAGTAGCATGCTCAATATGGGCCGCTCACTGGCTGTGTTGAAATGCAGTACAGGTGCTACCAACAGAAACCGATGAGGTATCTCTCAAGTACACCTAATCACGCAATGGATCTATTTTCATAAAGTGGTACTCGGCCTACATGATTGGCCAACAGTTGCCATGAGTGACATTATTCTAGCCAACATGACGCTGAAGAGTCTAACTTTCGAGTAGTGACTATAAATATCCTTTTCAGCTGACATGATGCTGAGGAGTCTAACTTCCGAGTGCGACGCCACTCGGGAAAGACTATAAACCCCTTTTTTCTAGCTAACATGAAGCTGAAGAGTCCCATATACAAGTGGCACGCTACTCAGCAGGACTATAAATTATATTCCGGTTGACATGAATAATCGGGAATTTCGGGTAACTACCGAAGAGTCTCATATACCAGTAGTATACTACTTTGGAAAGACTATAGGGATAAAGATCTTTGACTTTATGTTTAATTGTTTTCACAATTAAGCACAAAGTCAGGGGCTACACCTAATAGGTGCGCCTATTCGATGCACACTATTTATACATCTATATGAAGCCCTTCATAGCCTCGCTGCCAGCTGACATGAAGCAGGACTCGGGAAGAAGACGCACTCGGACAAAGAGTACTTGGGAGCAATGCACTCGGGCAATCTTCACCATGGAGGATGAGCACTCAGCATCAGCTGTGACTCAACTATGAACATCTCAGGGGCTACTGTGGAGGCCATGGGCCCCGGGTACCTCATCACAAGCATATGGGCCACTCAAATAGAGGATGGGCCGAGACTTGTAATTAGAGATATAGTAACACCTGGCAGACTTTGCCTTGTACAAAAAGGAATATACAGTCCTAGTCGGGTAAGATGTATCTCTAAGAAAGAAATCCCTTAGCCGTATCCGGCTGGGACTCCTACCTTGTACCCCTGTCCCCCAGTATATAAGGGAAGGCAGGGCGCCCCTTGAGGGCACGAGATATAGATCATCAGGAGTTCATCAGAACCACCATCATAGTCCTCAAAGGAATATATCCCAACTGGACATAGGGTATTACCTCACATCGAGGGCCTGAACTAGTATAAAATCTTCTCCATGTTCCTTTGCAATCCACCGAGTTTCCCCTTGCCGAGTAGCCCTATAATCATATTACCGGTGTAAAACATCAACAGGTGTCATGTCCATTTAGGCACGAACACCGAGGTAGTTTGGCTTAGCCGCTATGTTGAGATGTCGTATGGGAAAATTGTGGACTTCTACTGAACATTTTGAAACACCGACACTTTGTGAAATAAAGGTGGTTGTGAAAACCCAATAGTATGTAGGCTTTGCCTTCGTGGTTGGGCTATGTATCGTCGTTAAGGACCGATTCCTTTGGGAATTGCACCCAAACATATAACAGTGCGACCATGCGAGTATTATGGGATACTCCTGGATGAGTACTTGGCTAGTCCATGTTTATCTTGTATGCCAGTAGTTGTGGGATGCCGGGATGTAGGAGTGGGAGACGTATGCAGATGGACTTATGCGCTTACATGGTATTTATATTCTATTGAAGATAGAAGTAGGAGATATTACCAGTATCCCTGAGTAAATGAAGCATGGACTTGTCAGATGCTTGGTCGTGAGACTCGACCCAACTTTGTGGCATGGGGTTTCATGGCTTAGTTTTGGAAAGGCCTTGTCATGAATTTCCGATACTGACATGTAATCGATGTCTAATTCGTGTCATGTGGGTAAAGCGTGCAACCTCTACAGAGTTTAACTAAACTGTTCGAATAGCTGTGCCCACGGTTAAGGTCGTATATGAGGTGATTCTCATAGCGTGGTGATGTAGACATGCCACTGTTAACTACACCCACACAAGTGTATAAAGGACCGGTTACATGCAGCCGTGCAAAGTTACTCCAACAAGAGGTGCATGCTTTCCTCTCTGGGTTACATCCTAACATTGATGAGAACTATATACTACCTAAGTCATGTACTCTAACGGTACTCAGGTTTATACAAGAGGCTACACTACTGGGTTACATGGAGGACGCAGATGGTTACGCCATGGACACAAAGGTTGCTGCCCAAGTTGAGAAGGGGTCCGCGCCAAGACCCAGTGTTAGACTGCAGAAGCCTCAACTTCCGGTGCAAAACCGTACTATCTCAGGCAGAGACGTGGGTCATAATATACATGGTTGGAAACCTCATCAAGTCTAGTTTCCAACGCATCCAATGGCACGTCATTTGGACTTCCGAGTAAGGAGTAATGACCATTTTACTGAAGGCTGCGCAGAAACCCAAAAGACGCGCGGGAATTGAAGACCACCTCGTGAATGCTTCAACCAGTTGGCCTTCCACCTCCCAACGTGGAGACTTCAGTTCATAGCTATCTAAGAGACTTATTCCTAGTATAAATATCACCTATATGCTACAAGAAAAGAACTTTTGATCATTTGAGAACCTGATATGGTATTGCAGCCGAGCTGCTGAGTGTCTTACACACCTTTGTTCTTGCGAGTTCTTCTTGGGCTTGTGAGAGATCTCTCTGAGGTCCGCTACTTCGTGCTCTATGGTTTCCAGTTAGGCTACACCGTTTTGTGTGGATTAGTCCTAGTTGTGGTTCTGCGATCGTTCGGAGACCGAGTCGAAGTCCTCAAGGTTTCGGTGTCTCTCTCCCCGTCGCTTGGTCGCATCCAACCTTGGTCAGGTATAAAGCTAGTTATTCGCTGTTTCTACAGCAAGTTATCCTTTGTTCTTAAACCTACTGTCGTGAAGATCGGGCCATCCCCTTGCCGATTCATATCGGTACTTATCACGTGGTGTTGTTTTGCCATTGATTGTGAAATGGTTTTGTGTGAAGGGAAGCATTGCCAGAGTCTGCCTGTGTGGCAGAAAGAAGACCTAAGCGGTTGGGAACAGGTCTATGTGACCTAGGGTGTGATATGGCACCATAGAGTTAGGAGCTGAGACAGCTCGTTGGATGTTGGTGAAGTTGAGATGGCTTGTTTGAACAGGGAATATTCGATGAGCTATGATGGCTCGTTTAGAAGCGATAATTAAAGTTAGGCAGAAATGATTAATGAAAGACGAAGGAAAATAATAGAGAAAAAGAAGAGAAGAGAATTTAATTTACTAATCACCATGGCAAGTTGCTACAAAGCAACTTGCGGAATGGGATGAGGCGTGAGCCTCATTCCGATACCTAACTATGATACACTAGTGTTTCTGCAAAACAGATTTCTTAAAAGGCTATTTCCACAAAGTGAACCCCTAGTCCCCTTGTTGAGCTAGACATGTCACTTTTCCTTGGCTTGTTGAGTATGATAGTGTGGAGGCCATGGGCCCTGGGTACCTCATGACAAGCATATGGGTCACTCGGATAGAGGATGGGCCTAGCCTTCTAATTAGAGATATGATAAGACACGGCAGACTTTGCCTTATACGATAAGGAATATACAGTCCTAGTCAGGCAAGTTATATCTCTAAGAGGAGATCCCTTGGCTGTAGTTCGGCTAGGACTCCTACCTTGTACCCCTGTTCCCCGGTATATAAGGGAAGGCAGGGCGCCCCCTGAGGGCAGATACAGAGATTCATCAGAATCATACATCCTCAAAGGATTACACCACAACTGGACGTAGAGTATTACCTCACATCGAGGGCCTGAACAAGTATAAACTCCCCATGTTCCTTTGCAATTCACCGAGTTTGATCCGACGAGTAGCCCTATATTCATATTGCCGGTGTAAAACATCGACAGTTGGCATGCTAGATAGGGGATTCGGCAAGATCAACCTCAAGCTCGATGGATTCGACATTTAGAGTTGACGGCAGTGGATTCTCCCCTAGAGACATGATTACATTCGGAAGCCTCGACTTCGTCGTCGACCAGCTCGGCAACCTCACCTTGCCCGACTCAGACTAGATCAGATCGGCCGAGGAACCGGCCGACTCCGCACCAGTCGGCCTGCACAACACCGCAGCAACACTCGTCGATTTCTTGTGGCAATCTTCTACTTCCCCGAGTCACGGGACAACTCTCTCCTTCGGTGTTCGACTCGGACTCGGCCTTGAGCCGGCCCGGGTTGGGCTAGGAAGGGGAGAGATCATCAATCTCCCATGCAGACTCGGCGATGCCGCGGACATTTACAATATACATCCCACGCGGTAGACCCGATCCTCTATGCTTCAGTTTGGACATGGCCCAGAGCCATTCCAAATTGGATCTAGGGAAGTCAGAGTCGTCCATACCCCGATGAACTACTTAGATTCCAACTCCAAGTCAGACAACAGTTCGAACACCAGTTCGGACACTAGTTTGGCGAGCTTCCTTCTTAGCAACAGATGCGCCGCCGGAGGTGCGCCGAGTACAACAGGAGGTGTGCCGAGTACAACAGGAGCAAGAAGAGGAGGCACGCCGACTATGGCAACAGGAGGAGGCCAAACGTGAGGCTCACAATGACGAGCTACGCAGGCTGGGCGAACCGCTTAGCAACAGATCCTCCAAACTAGAGTTGGCGACCACGACGTCTTCATCACGCCACAACAGAACGTCGTGGCCGCTGCAACCCTGCTGGATACACTCAAGCTTGGGCCTGATCATCAGGCCACACCGACTATAGCCAGAATCAAGGCGATGATTACAGCTGCCGCATGTCAGCAGCACCAATAGTCAGGCGACACACTTGTACCGACCAACTGGTCGGGTTCTCCAGCGGCAGTCTCATCTACATCAGCACGACGTCAGGTAGCTGGCTAAAGTCAGCCGCACGCGGAGTCACGACAAACATCTCTCGGCAACACAAACAACAATAGTCGGCGGTGTCCCCAGAATGATCGCCGGTTCAACCAAGACCTCCAAGTCCATCTGCAACGTGATCTCTGCCAAGATATCAATGCTCGGCGCCACCAATGTGAAGACAACAAGCGCCACCAACTGGAGGACAAGCACGAGCGTTTTGGTCTCCACCACGAGTGGTTTAACTGTCGCGGTCGGAGCCAAAGCCCTCACAAAGATGAAGGTGTACCAGCCTTCACCCAGGAGCTACAAGATGTCGACTGGCCGTTGGGTTTCAAGCCTACAAGAATCAGAAAATACGACAATGAGCCATCAAAGAACAAATCCGGCAGCTGCAAGCGGAAGTCAGAAAACGTGGTGGCCAACGTGGAGCAGACTCGGTCATGACCCCCAAGGAACAACGAGTACCAGAAGGTGATGAACGGGCCTTGCCCCTTCAACCCCAAGGGCAAGCACGTGGCCAAGGATTGTTTCATGCTCAAGAAGTTTGCCTCCGTGAAAGCCTCATCATCTGGTGCCGACAAGGACAAGGACAAGCTAGATTTGGGCCCGACAGACGATTATCAAGATCCCCAGGCCGAGCTCAATCACATATTCGGAGGACCATCTGCGTATGAGTCCAAGAGAAAGCAGAAGCTAATAGCATGTGACGTCAATGTGGTCTCTACAACAGACGCCCCCCAGTATTTGCGCTGGTCAGAGATGTCCATCACATTCCACCGCGTAGATCACCCAGATCGGGTTTCACACCCAGGACGCTATCCACTCGTCCTGGACCCAGTCGTCAAAAATATCAAGTTGAAGAAGGTTCTCATAGACGGAGGCAGCGCGCTCAATATCCTCTTCACCAAGACTCTGGATGAGATGAAAAGCCCTCATTTAGAATTGCGGCCGAGTACGGCACCCTTCCACGGGATAATTCCCGGCCTGTCTTCAACACCCCTCGGGTAGATAACTTTGCCGGTCACCTTCAGCACGTGGGATAACTTCCGCACAGAAAATATTTGCTTTGAGGTCACCGACTTCGAGACTGGGTATTGTTGATGTTTTACACTGGCAATATGATTACAGGGCTACTCGTCAGATTGAAACTTGGTGGACTACAAAGGAACACAGGGAGTTTATACTAGTTCAGGGCCTCGATGTGAGGTAAAACCCTACGTCCAGTTGTGGTGTATTCTTTTGAGGATGTATGATTCTAATGATTCTCTATATGCCCTCAGGGGGCGCCCTGCCTCGCCTTATATACTGGGGGACAAGGGTACAAAGTAGGAACCCTAGCCGGACTACGGTCAAGGGATTTCCTCTTAGAGATATAACCCACCCGACTAAGACTGTATATTCCTTATCATACAAGGCCAAGTCTGCCGAGCTCTATCATATCTCTAATTACAAGGCTAGGCCCATCCTCTGTCCGAATGGCCCATATGCTTGTCATGAGGTACCTGGGGCCCACGGTCTCCACAGCAGCCCCTAAGGCCTTCATAGTTGAGTCATAGCTAACGCCGAGTGCTCATCCTCCACGGTGAAGATTGCCTGAGTGCATTGCTCCCGAGTACTCTTTGTCTAAGTGCTTCTTCTTTCAAGTCCTGCTTCATGTTAGCTGGCAGCGAGGCTATGAAGGGCTCCATGTAGAAGTATGAATAGTGTGCACTGAATAGGCGCACCTATTAGGTGTAGCCCCCGACTTTGTGCTTAATTGTGAAACAATTAAACATAAAGTCAAAGATCTTTAATGTTGTATTCTTTCCCGAGTAGTATACTACTGGTATATAAGACTCTTCAGCATTATATCAGCTGGAAATATTTTATAGTCTTTGCCGAGTAGCATGCCACTTGTATATGAGACTCTTTAGCTTCATGTCAGCTGGAAAAGGTGTTTATAGTCTTTCCTGAGTGGCGTCCTACTCGAGAGTTAGACTCTTCAGCGTCATGTCGGCTGGAAAAATATTTGCTTATGGCAAATGTTGGCCAAGCATGTTGGCCGAGTACCACTTTATGAAATTTAATCCATTATGTGGTTAGGTGTACTTGAAAGATACCTGCATCCCCATTTTTAATGAAGACCAGCTTGTGATCCTTATAAGGATATATCCTCAATACCTGGTGAATAACACAGATATTTGAATAAATGTGTTCAGCAGTCGGTTTTCATGAAGCATATCTAATTACCCAATCGGTCTTTGTTGGTAGCACCATCATTGTGTTTTTAACACAGCCCGCGAGCGGCTTATATTGAGCGTGCTACTGTAGAAACTCATATCTTGGTGGCCTAGTACCGACTTTGTAAGCCCAAGCCCACAAATCGGTACAAGCTCTATAAAGGCGGGGGAGAGAGAGAAAAGATTCCCTCATCTTCTCGAATCCACCAATCGTTTCGTCTTCCAGCTTCCGCGCCGAAATTTCGCCTCCCGCCTCTCTAGGTTTCACCATTGCTTGCTCTTCCCCATTGAAACTTGGGCGACCTCGCTTCTCTGCATCCATTCCAAGCCCCTAGCGACTTTTCCCCCAAATCTTCTTGCCCTTAACCATGCCGAGGGCTTCAAATTTCATGGAGGCATCGGATGAGGTTTGGCCGACTTCAGATTGCGGTCTGTCCAAGCTGAAGCATCTGGAGAGGTTGTTGTGACTGCAAAGCCGCGATGTCGTCTATTGGCATCCGGCTAAAGGTAAATCGGTTCCGGAGCCCTAGGCTAGTGAGACTGTTGTTTTCGCCTCCTTTTTCGGCCAGGGTCTCTCTCTTCTATCTTTCGATTTTCTCCGCCAGCTTCTTGCCTTCTATGAACTAGAGTTGGTGAATCTGAATCCCAACTCGATCTTGCAAATTTCTATTTTCGCAACTCTTTGTGAGTGTTTCCTAGGTGTGGAACCCCATTTGAATCTATTTAGACATCTGTTCCACATCAGGTCCTGTTAGTGATATGCCCTAGAGGCAACATGGAGATGTTATATATATCATATGCTATGTTTATAATGTATTGATTTGTTCCTTAAAATAGACATTATCATTATTGATCAATGAGTACGTGACTTATTCATGAGACTCTTAATGTCAAATGTTGCTATTTCTAAATGATCCCTGATCATATATCATATGAGGAACAAATATGATTCTAACATCAGCATATGTATTGATTGATGATCATGTCTCATGGATCATGGTATGGAGATACCAAATCGATAATATGGACATATGTTAGTGAACATGTGTTGGATAGACCCGCCATGAGATACTACAGAGATTTCATGTGTCATCAGTTAGTCTCAAGTAGTGTTTATGTAGAGTCCTTAGACTTGAGATCATCATGGTTCCCAACATACGTAGTAGCTTATTTTGGGACTACTAAACACTACTCCGTAACTAGGTAGTCATAAAAGTAGTCTTCGGGTTTGCTATGAAACATGTAGTGGGATGTGAATGATCAAGATAGAATTTGCACCTCCTTAAGGGAGAGATATCTCTAGGCCCCTCGATGTAATGGATTATGGAAGTGCATGGCCATGCTAGGGTGATTGAGGTGTCAATCACAAGTTTGTAATCCATCACAGGATCGAGAGAGTGATTGAGCTATTAAGAGGATGACACAAGTCTCGCCTTGAGCTCAATCGATATCGTGAGGCAAAGGGATTTGTGCATGAGGACATTACAGGTTCAGCCGATATGATCTTTACGTATATTTTGGGGTTAATATGCCTTGCTAGAGACCGCTATTAATAGGGTGACCAGAAAGGCGTTTCCGGGTCGCGACAAAATATACGTGAACCTACAAGGTCGTACGCTTAACGGGTTGGATTTGGGCTCGATTTGGATAGAGATCCGAGTAGACTCATACTGGTCCTTGGTACACGAGGCCCAAGTGAGGAGGTCTATATATAGGGAGGTGAGGGGCTGAGGAGATTCACGTTTTTCTATTGATCTCGAGCTAAACCCTAGCCACCACCTCCTGAGCCAAACCCTAGCCGCTCACGAGTGCTAGTACACTCGCAATCGGCGTTCCAACCTAGGACGTGTGGATACCGGTGGAGGCGCTGCTCGTTGCGGCGTTGATCGGCATCGACGCTGATTAGATCTACGGAGATTGACTACTTCCACTACTACCTCGACGCACGCGTGGTTGGACCGGCTTCTCCAACCCTTCTTCCGCTGCACTGCGTGTCTAGTGGTAACGATTCATGATCCCTCTCTCGCATGATGTCCTGGTGTGCGTGGTAGAAAAGTTTTATTTTCTACTATCGTAGCCTGCACGTACTCCTTTAGTGGTATCAGAGCCATCTTGCGTAGTTTGCGATTTGGATCATCGCATATGTTGATATGCGGGAGCGGTAGATTAGATCTATTGCAGTCTACATTAGTCGGTTCATGTGATGGATCAATGAAGGCACGGATTGATAAGATCAATTCGTGAGTAGGGGTTAGATGAGGTGCAGATCTTAACACTATTAGCGCCCTGGAGATTGTCTCGATCGGATAAGCTAGGCTATGCGAATGCTAATAGGGGTTAGATGAGGCGTGGATCATAATACTATTAGCGCCTTGGAGATTGTCTCGGATCGGCATAAGGTGGTTATGCCGAATGCTAGTAGATTATGGATCTGATAGCCCTAGGCCAGTGGAAAAACTAGCACCTTGGAGATTGTCTCGGATCGGCATAAGGTGGTTATGCCGAATGCTAGTGATAGCCCTAGGCCAGTAGAAAAACTAGAGTCCTGGAGATTGTCTCAGATTTGCATAAGGTGGTTATGCCGAATAGTTTTTCATAGTGATTTCATAGATTGGATCTGTGAATTTCGTAGGGTGTTCAGGGCGCTGCCCTGAAACCCGTGAGACCTCTGTGTGAACACCCCTTGTATAAGCGTCATGGGCTCACACTCGTTAGGTAGAATGCAATTTCTACATCTAACTTGTTTTTTTTTGCAATGGATGTATGTGCTATATAATTAGTATATGGTATATATGCTAACTTCGTTTGGAATGTCATGAGATGTATATAATGCATAACATTCGTTCATCTGCCTTTGCAATGTCATGATTTTCAGCTTTTGTTAGCTGCCTTAATTGTATTAACGACCTGCGTGTCTCGACTTAGTGGCTTGAATCACATCCTTGTAATCTCAATTGCTAGCTATTATAGATTGGTAGTAGTCTAGACTTGAGGTTACAGTTTTCAAGATGATGACCACGAAGAGATGTGGAGGATGAAGATCATCTACAACGTACATGGAGATGGGGATCACCATCCTTTTGGGTCATACTAATTCTATCTTACTCTTATGCAATTATATATGTGATATGTTGCTATGGTAGGATAGAGTCTCATAATAAAAATTAGGTGTTTATGCCCTTCCATATGTTGCACCAAAAGATAAGGATCACCATATTGTAGGCCTACCAAGTAGGATGCAGTTGGTTTTCATCATCAGTTGGGGTAGATGTCGACATCTACATGCGGAAGCATTTGTTTACTTAACAACGTCATCAAAACAGTTTGGATCTTGAGGCAATAGGTTGGGGCCGGGCATAGTGATGCCACCAACAGCAATAGTCACATAGGGATGTGATTAGCACGGTTGTTGCTTACCCATGTCACCAGTTCCTAGCCGTGATGCCAAAGCTCATGGAATTAGTGAAATGGGGATCTTGCGCCCACTATGTAACTTAGAGGGAGTTTTGTTGCAAAACACCATAGTGGGAGTCTTTTGTTAAATAGTTTAATAAAAGATGAACATAAACATAGTGCTAAACTTTGCATATTCTTATGTTGTAGATCATGTCAGCTAATGCAGCATCCAGTTCTTTTAATTTACGATCTATTCTTGAGAAAGAAAAACTCAATGGAACGAACTTTATGGATTGGTAGTCTGCAACTTGAGAATTGTTCTCAAGCAGAACGCAAGGAGTATGTCCTTGAAACTCCTTTTCCCGGGAACTTGCCTACTAATGCTTCTATGGCTGCACGGAGAGCTTATGAGAAGCACACGAATGATTCCCTTTGATGTGAGATCTCATGCTTGCCACAATGTCCTCTGAGCTTTAGAAGCAATATGAGAACACAAATGCTTACAATATCATTGTGGGGTTGCGTGATATGTTGAGAACCAAGCAAGGGCTGAGAGGTTCAACACTTCAAAGTCCTTGTTTGTGTGTAGGCTTGCAGAAGGGAATCCCGTCAGCCCTCATGTGATTAAGATGATTGGCTACATTGAGAGTCTAGAAAAGCTTGGTTTTCCCCTTAGCCAAGAGTTGGCTACTGATGTGATTCTCTTCAGTCGCCCTCCAAGTTTGAGCCATTCATATTGAACTACACAGATGAACACCTGGACAAGACCTTGGCTGAGTTGCATAGGCCTGCTTAAACTGTCGAGGAAACCATTAAGAGAAAAGCACCAGTCATGTGATGATGACTGCAGGAAAGGCAAGGGCAAGCCCATGTCAAGAAAGCGCGATCAAGAGAAAGTTAACTCCCGATGAGATCGCGAGCAGATCCAAGCCAAGCAAGACAAGAAGACGCTGCTCCTGACACAGTTTGCTTTTTACTGCAGGAATCAGGACATTGGAAGGAGGAACTACCCCACAGTATTGGAAGGACTCAGAAGAAGGGAAGTGCGACTTCCACTTTAGGTAATGTTATATGAGATCATCTTGCTACTTCATCTACTGATTTTTGGGTATTGAACCGGATCGTTGCTCACATATGCTAATCGTTGCAGGGGCTAACAAGAAGTAGAAGTTTCAGAGGAGCGAAGTGGATCTTCACGTTGGCAATGGAGCAAGAGTTGCTGGCGTGCTGTGTGGCACCGTCCTTGTCTTACGTCAGGATTATTTGGAATGAATAATTTTCATGTTGTCCAGCTCCTTTCTATGAACATTATTTTCTGCGTCATATTGCAAGCAGAAGGTTATGACTTATGATCTGTGGACAATGGTTTGTTCTCTTTATTTCAAAGATATGTTTCTAATTGTCATACTCTATTGTGAATGGGTTTATCGTTCTAAATCGTGAAGGCACCGGTCTATAACATTAAATACAAAAAGCAACACTTCAAGATTTGAGATACCACTTTATTTGGGCGCATTGTCGCTGGCGTCACATAATGAGAAACGCAGAAGAGGCTCCACTGAATGTCTTGTCACACTCATTTGATTTTGACATCATTTGAGACATCGTGAATCTTGTTACTGGCCAATGACCAAGGGCACCTGTCACCGGTCCAAGGCTGAAAGAGGAAGTTACTTATGGAATCAAATCACTGAGATTGACCAATGAGCTTGACGCCAGAGGTGTTTCAGCACTTCATAACTTACTTGATGACTGTTTAGTAGATATGGGTAAGTGACTGATGAAACATAAGTCTGAATCCCTTTGAAAGTCAAGGAATCCAAAATGAAGTCAAAATGCATTTAGGTGAAGACAATCAAGTTTCTACACGATTTGATCGTGGAGGCCGAGTATTTGAGCCACGAGTTGGCAATCATCTGAAAGATTATGATGCACGTTCGACTCCACTAGGACCACACCTTGTGGAATGGGATCTGAATGAGACAATCGAACCATTAGATATGTCGATCCAGGATGACCAAGAGTAAATTTGCCATTGTCCTCTGGTTGGGGATACCGCTCTTGAAACCAGCCGCGTCACACGAAACAGAGTCTCCATCAACAGTCAGTGAAGACACGATAATGAGAATGTGACAGGACATCCTAGCTTGTCTTTCCTTAAGAATTTGGGGATGTGAGGTTATGGTAAAACGGTGCAATGAAAGCTCACTCTAAGTCGACAATGCTCTTGTCGGGTATCTAAAAAAACGATAAAGGATAATTACTCTTATATCCACATGAAGGCAAGTGTTTGTCGCCCGACATGTTGTCTTCTTAGAGAAGAGGAGTTTCTCTCAAGAGGATAGTGGGAGAACTCGTGGTAACTCGAGACACTTTCGAAGAAACACCTGAAATGTTTCAGCTCCTCTACAGAAACCACAACAGATGAACAAAGTGTTGTCAGGACCTGTTGTAGACACTCGCACACGTAGTCATAGAGGTCCACGATCGGCATCTCTGAGAGGTACATGTTTGACTACCAATCAAAGGGACATATTGTTGTTAGACAATGATGAGCCTCAGACTTATGAAGAAGTGATGGTGGGAAACCAGACTCTAAGAAACTGGCTTGAGCTCGATAGATTCCGAAATTGCATCCATGCAGCTAGTAACCAACGTAGGAATCTTGTTGATTCACCTGATTGGGCTAAACCTATGAGTCAAGGTTTTTAAAGAAAAAGATAGAACATGGATGAGAAGTCACCTATAAGGCACGATTGGTGGCCAAAGGTCAAACAGATCAAGGTGTGATTATGTATGAAACTTTTCGCCCGTCGCATGCCTAAAGTCTATCGGATCATCTAGCGATGTGCTGCATTATTCGACATGAAATGTACAATGGATGTCAAAACAGCTTCCTTAATGGAAGTTTAGTGGGATTGTACATCGGACACACCACGGGTTTTGCGATCACAATCAGCTGAAAAGATATCAGCCTGCAAAGAATCCATTTTAGGATTAAAGCAAGGCGTCCGGAGTTGGAATTATTGTTTGATGAAGTGTAGCGAGAGTATCAGAATGAAAGACCTGTTTATAAAAGGCCTAGCGGGAGCGCCTACTGTTTCTGATCTATACTGTGGAATGACGATATTCCTAGATCGGCCGAAATGACATTCCCTATGCTCGATGGTATCTGCTTAAGTCTCCTTGAAAAATAGTTCTCTTGAGAGAGAATTAAGAGGCGCATACATTCTGGGCACAAGATCATAACTAGAAATAGATCAAGAAGGCTAATTGGATATGTCAAGAACACCATTACAAGTGTGTGAAAAGGTCAAACATAGGTACCTAAGAAAGGTTTCCTAACTTTCACATGGATAGAATCTAGGCAAGAGTCAGTGTCCTAATGACCCTGATGAGCGGGATAAGATGACATGCAATCCGATATGATTCCGGCCATTGGGTCCATTATGTTACCATGGCTTTGTACACTATCCATGTCTCGTAGCCTTAAAGTGCTACGGAGCCAGATACGAAGATCTCAGATCCAGGTAAAGCACTGGTGCAGTAAAGAAAATCTTGAAGTACTGAAAGAACGTAAAGAGTGTTCCCTGTCCTAGGAGGTGAAAGAAGAGCTCGTGAGAATGATTACACTGATGCTAGCTCCAACTAACACGACCGATTTCAGATATCTTGGATTTGTGTTCTGCCTACATGGTGTGTGGTGAGCTGGAAGAGGCCAAGCAGGAGATGGTTGCGATCATAATGGAAAGCTGATCACATTGTACTTCTGATTAGCTGCTAAAGAAGCTGTTTTGGGGGAACATTCAATAAAGGGAAAAAAAAAATTTGTTTTCCGAGCTTGGTGTGATGACTATGCCTTGCAGTCAATGGACCCTACTGTGATATAAGTGGGGCATTTCGCCAAGCAACAAGGCACCTAGATCTACCAAAAGTCCAACACCATTTCGGCGTCTTCATCTCATCTCCGCGAGATAGTGGAGTGAGCGAATGTAAAGATAGGCTAAGACAAATGGACTTGAAACATGGCAGATCCGTTGACAAAGCCGCTTCGCCAGCTAAAGCAGTGAGGCCACAGTAGGGCAATGGTTATTTAGATAGCTAACAGGTTGACTTGTACCGCCTGAAAATTGTCTTATTAAATAATTTATCGTGGGTAAATGAAATACAGAAATACCTGAAATTTTGTTGAGAAAAGAGTTGAATAAAATTGAACATTCTCAATATTAAAAATCCCGATTTAAATCTTAAATAAATACTTGGATGCTTTTGAATATCCAGGGATTTTGTCGAGTTATGTTAAGATTTGAGTATTTATAATAATAACCAATCTTCATGTTTCTGATGGCATTTACTTCTGGTAAATTCCCCGTGATTTATAACCCTCTGAGAGAGTTTCTCAAGATTTTCGGAGCTACAGAATAAATTTATGCTAAAAGATCACTAAAAGATTAAAGTCAATAGAAATAAATTCCTCTTCTTTTTCCTGTTGGGTTGTTCCTGATTCAGTCTGTGAAGAGTCTCGCCGTTTATCATGAACTCTTGATAGTGCCCTCTCGATAGGTGGAAGGCCACCCCTGTGCATAAGGCACCCGATCCCAGGATCAGTATCGGGTAACGCACACAATGATAAAACACAGAGTTACAAAATACATAAACCGAAAAAAGAAATGTATTACATATACGTACAAGGAGATCCATCCATGGACAGACCCGGGATGGGCAAAATAATCAACTGGTAAACTCAGCGAAACAGCAGAATCAGGGCGGAAGCCTGACAAAAACTACTGGCCACGGATCGGTTGGAATCTAGCCGAAACCTTTCAGCAGGTCTCGAGCGGTCCCTGGTCTTGGAGGATACTTCGCAGCAAGTTCGGATCTTCGCTTCCAGCCCCAAAACCTACTATACATATATATTGAAGCAAGGTGAGTAACTTTCGTACTCAGCAAGCCAGAATGATGCCATGTTGGTTAGACAAGAACGAGCGTCAGGGTTTTTCTGTGCGAATAGGCCTTATTATAACTCTTTCTTTGCAAACACTAGTACGTTCAAATTTTTATGGCGGAACAGAGGCTCACGCTCCACATCAATCCGCAACTTGCCTTGAACACTCACCACTTTAAGGATGCAGAGAAACAGACATGTTCTTATTATCTTTTACTTTGCATTTGTTGGTCCTATCTCCGAGTAGCTACAACCATCGTTGACCTGAGACTCGCTAACCAAATCTCCAGCTGTGCAGAGCTTGAGTGCCCGCTACACTGCTACAACCAGCTAGCAGTGCGCCCTGGCTTATCTAGACCCGGGGCTCATCACGCTGCCCGGGCTCCAACCCGAGACATGACATGGCATAAATGCCCGCAGCTGGCTACAACAGTCTAGCTAGTCGGCCGCCCTGCTACAACCCCGGGCTCATTCATCGCTTGCCCGGCTACAACCCGGGATGCATGATCATGGCACGTAAATGCCCGCTGGCTGGCTCCACCAGCTAGCTAAACACGGCTGCGCTGGCACAACCCGGGACGGGCTCATCACCGCCTCTGGCTACAACCGAAGACTGAATGCCGCCCTGCTACAACCCGGGGGCTTAAACTTTCTGCTGGCTACAACCGGGAGCACTGATCTTATCCTTTTACTTTCAATACACTGTTTATGGTGCTAACCGGACCACAACAGATTCCTTAATGGCCCACACAGCCCTGGGCGGGTTGCTTACTCGGCAAACTCCAGCGTCACGGTTCCCTTTCCGTTAAACCACTTTCACAAATCACTGGCGAACACGATCTACGCCATAGGGAATCGGTCCTTAATTGGATAATATATCAGCCAGCCACACAGCACGTCTCTGACATCAATGTATTTCACAAATCTTGTTATTTCAGCAAAACGTGCGCCGATACACAAGGTAGCTGGTTTCCGAAACTGTTTAGTCAAACCAATCATTATTCCCAACGACAAACAACGGTGCGGGAAAGCCATTTTACTCGGATCGTATGCCTCAATAGGATGCTAGGTGCCATTTGTTGGCTCTCAAGGGAGAAAATAAGAACACATCCACCAAATAAGTGCTACTACTGGCGGTCATCGGTGCGCGCTTGCATAACCGAGGCCAACAGTTTAACAAGGTGTAACTAGCATGCATAATATTGTCCAAACAACATTAGTTTTTGCATATATGGAAACAATATGACAAAGAGCTTGCCTTGTTCCAAAGGAGGTCTTCTTCGGCGAAGGTGGCTTCGGGAGCGTCCACGGTTCAGGTTTCTGACAAGCGAAAGAAACACTGATAAGCAGGAGAAGGTAAACACCAAGAAAAAGGATCAAGAATATCGGCTGCAGAAAAGGGGCAGTCGCTGAACAAGCTTGCGAACCAGCAGTACAGAGCTCCAAAGCTTGAGAGGATGAAAACTTAGCAAGCTGGAGCTGGCCGTTCAAACAAAGGTAAAAGGGGCAGGTGGCCCATATATATATATAGTAGCCGGACGTGCAAGGTTGAAGGCACGGTGAGCTAGGCAACGGTGGGGCAGGAAAGTCAAGATGTAAATGACAGGGATGATGACAGGGAAGTGACCTTTGAGTCCAACTGTCAGAGGAGTGCAGGCACTGTAGCTGCGATGAGACATTAAGTCAAGCTGAGACAGTTGGAGAAATCTCACTGACCGGTGCTTCGGACTGACCACTGGTCCAAGCGATGCTGCGGTAGGTGAAAGGTGATTCTTCACTACTTCGCGTAGTCGCGTCCACGGGTGGCGTGCAAACTCGGGGGAAAAGAAGCATACAGGTCGCAACTAATAGGTAGTCGGCCACATCACAGTGCTCACGTCGGCAGCAAAGGGTCCGAGTAAGACAAGGATAAGGGCAGGGTACAAGGACTGAGTAGGCAACTATACCTGGCACCCAAGAGAGAAGGAGCGGCTGCCCCGGGGAAGGGAAAAACGGAGGCACAGCGACCAGGAAGGAAAGATAAGGATCAGAAAACCAGGTTACAACTAGGAAAACGGAAAGCGGGTCGTTACAAACCTCCCACTGAAACAGAATCTCGTCCCCGAATTCGCCTACTTGCAAAGAGCTCCGGGTACTCAGCTTGAAGGCGATCTTCTTGTTCCCCCTGTAGCTTCGTTTCAGAGATACTCCATTGCACCTTCGCAGAATTGAGTTGCTTGTCTGCTATGTATGTCTTGTCTCAAACCGAATCGGCGTTCCTTTGTATGTAAGGTTGCGTTGTCGTCGAATCTCTTCCACGGAACTTGCCTCTTCTGGGATGCGAAGACATTTCTTCAAACGGGATCACATGAAACAGTCGTGGAAGTCGAGAGAGTTCTTCAGGTAACCTCATTGATACGCCAGCTACTCCGCGTCTGTTCGACATAGGGTAATGGTCCGATAACTGCGAGGCGCTAGCTTTCCACCTTACAAATCTCTTTGTTCCTCGTAGGTGATACCGGAAATACAGGCATGGTCTCCTATCTGAAACCGACGCTCTCTGCCGATTATCTCATAGTTCTTCTGCCGGGTTTGGCTGTCTTCAAGCGCTCTCGGTAACTTAACTCGCTCTTCGTGCCGCTTTCAAAATGTCTGGTCAAAAACCATCTTTTCTCCTACGTCTTGTCCAATAGAGTGGGGGTTCTACACTTGCGTCATATAGAAGCTTCATTGGGCCATCTGGATCTGGCTTGTAGCTGTTATTGTAGAGCCACTCGCAATAAGGCAGACATAAGGAAAGGAGAAAAAAAAAAACATAAAGAGAATCCGCAGTTTCCTCCAAAACCAAGGCCACATGCTCTTAAGCATTCTTCACGATTGGTTGACTCCTCGGTTTGTCCATCTCTGGGGGTGCTATGTGGTACTGAAATTCAGGTTAGTGCCCATTGTATCTGCGCAACTTTGCCAAAAGTGGGAGGTAACTGGAGCTCCCGTCAGACCTATCTCCTTTGGGACTGCCATGTTTGGCAGATAACCTTGGTCAGAGTCAGCTCGGCAGCTTCTTGCCCGGTAGGTTGGTCTGACCGGGATAATAGTGGCGACCTTGTCCAGTCGATCCACATTACCCAGGATGGAATTCAGTTCTGCAGGGCTGGTAATCCAACGATGAAATCCTCCTATTTCTTCCCCTGTTACTCGTACCTTAAGGGCTGAAGCAAGCTGCTGGCTTCTGATGCGCTGGCTTTAACACCTTGGCAAGATGTCAAACTGCGACCATACTCGCAATATCTTGCTCATTCCAGGCCACCTAACGGATGATCCCCCGTAATATCCTTGTACATCTGGTACTTCCTGGGTGGATGGAATAAGCGGACCATGGGCTTCTCTCAGATCAAGTCTTGGACTTTCTCTTGTCGGGCACGCAAAGCGTTTCACACCAACACAAGTTCCTTTCTTGTCGATGGAGAACTCGGGGGCTTTTCCCTGGGTCTGCTTCCTTTAGAGATACATCTTTTCATCTACTTTTTGAGCTTCTCTGATCCGGCCTCCAAGGGGCTGAAAGCAAAGCGCCAGCGTTCCTAGGCTTCACCATATTTATGCCTTAGCTTTCCCAGCTCTCGACTGTAAGCTCGGTTGAAGGGGCGGGGTCAAGATGCATTACAATGGACTTTTCCGACTAGGCATGCAACAACATTTTGCCCTGCAGGGGTGGTAATGTATTCCAAGCTCGTAATCCTTATTCAACTTCATAGCCATCTTCTTGTCTGAGATTAAGCTCGCTGAGTGAAATGACTTCAGACTCTTATGATCGGTGTATACTTCACACGTTTAACAACCAGTAGTGTCGCCATATCTCAAGGCATGCACGTACTGCTTGGACAACTCTAGTCTGGGTCGGGTAGTTCAGCTCATGGGTCTTAAACTGTCTGAGGCATACGCACCCACTCTCCTTCCTGCATAAGCACACAGCCTTGCCTCAGTCGCGGATGCACAAGTAAGCCCTAAGTTCCTTTCCTGATATCGAAGGATCAACAATGGTGGGTAGTCAGCCTCTTCCTTAACTCCATGAAACTTTTCTCACAGGCCACTCCATTCAAACCGTCTCCTTTTTTAGCAATTCTGCATGGGTTGCAATCCTTGAAATTCCTTCAATGAACTCCGATAACAGCGCAGCCAAACCTTAGGAATAGCTGTCTCACTCCGTGACGAGGTCGGGGATTTCCAGAAGCACGTTCTCACTTTCCCGGTCTCACGTCTACGCCTGTGGGCAGTGACACATGCCGGAAACAATCGTCTAGCCAAAACGCACACTTTCGATGTAGCTTGCCAAACAACTGGTGCTCTTTAAACTTCCTAGAACCATTTTTTCTTTTCCCCTTCCAAATGTCCAACATGTCTTCGCCGTCCTTGGAGAAAGATTAGGTATCCATCCATTAATACCCACACAACTTGTCGAGATATCAATGATACCTTATTCCATAAGGCTCCATGAGAAAGCGGAGCATAGTGGTCCAAGGAACCACCGTATACGCATATATCCATATCGGGTCAGGACAAGCTGTTGGGTATATCTTCAGATCTATCTTCATTGTGGTTATCCTGATCTCAAGTCAACCTTAGAGACTTTAGCTCGTTGCAGCTGGTCGACATATCATCTATCCGTGGTAGAGGATACTTTTCTTGATGGTTTATCATTCAGTGCGCGATATATGAACGCACATCCTTGGTCTTATCCCTTCATTTCCACTAGGAGCACTGTAGCTCCAAGGTGATGTGCTAGGTCCACAAACCTAGGCTCTCAAGTGCCTCTATCTCTCTTTTCACTCGGCTAACTCATTAGCCGCATTGCTATAGGGTCTCTTCTATATGGGTGTGTGCGGTAGCAACTTAGAGAATTCAACCTATATATCGAGGGGCATCCGGGTAAACTGTCCTGGAAGACATCAGCGTACTCATTGATCCAGACGGGCGCTGGACGCACTCTTCCAAAGGGACTAGTTTGCATGGAGCCAGGAGGGGTACGTGGTTTAGGTCTCCAAGGGAGGCAACTTCACTTCTTTGTCCAAAAGGAGCAACTGAGTATGGTGCAGTTGCACAGTCTATCCGGCTTATGCTTTAGCTCACCAGTCCATGCAAGAATCAATCCGAAGCTTGTGATTCTCCAGGACATGGGGTGGCTATGAAACTAACTCGCTTAATTACCAAGGTAACTCCAGGGGGCAAGATTCGGTCTGACCTAATGATCCTTCCAGGGGAGTGTTAGACCATAGGTCATATAAGACTCGAATCATCCCAACATACTATCCACGAAAAGATAAGAATAGAATGCGATGCTCCAGAATCAAACAAAAACTGCAAGGTACGCAGTGATCAAGCAGAAACGTACCCATTACCACACTGAAGCTTCTCGGGCTGTCTCTGACTGGATATGATTGAACTCGGCCACGTCCAAAAAGGTCGGAGGGGCACGGGAGGCAGATCCATTAGTATGTTAGTCGGCTGTTCCGACGAACAAGGGGCTTTGACGTGGCGTTAGGCGTCAGGACGAGGGTTTGCTTCTGGGGAAGTGTCGGGCGAAGTGACCAATTTTGCAGTGTAGCATCGGCTTCCCGGGCACTCGAATCGCTTTGCGCTGAAGCGGGCTGAGGAGGGCGACTTGCACCGGTAATTTGCACTGAGGGGTCGGGACTGAACAGAAGAGTCCGGGCCGGAGAACAGACGACCGAAACACCCGTCTGAACTGGATGGGCAAACTGACGAAGGACTGGGAGATATGGGCTCTAGAACTCGGGACCACTACGAACTGCATCTGGGAGCCTGTCGCTTGCGAAAAACGTCGATCTCCTTCCTCGCATCTTCAACCACTAGGCTCTGTTAACCATGTGCTGGATAGGTAGGAAGTCATGGGCAAGAAGCTGACTTCATTGCACTATTCATCCCTTTCAGAAATCCTTCTGATCTTCTTACTTGTCCGTTTCAGTCTCTGTGCATACGAGCTAGAGGTTGAACCTTGCTCAGGTTATCCGCTGATGCTGGATTCCCTGCTTAGGTTGTGAACTTTCTCGCTTGAGGTCTATTACTCCTCTCGGGACTGTGCTGCTCTGAAGGCTTCACAACCCGGGCCAGGCGATGTTGGCGCCATCTGAATGGCAGCACAGTCATTTCCACCAGTCAGCTGCGGAACCCCGAAGTTAGTGCAGCAAACTGGGTGTCTTTTCCGTGTGGTGCACTGCACAGGTTCAGCTTCCTCTATCCCATATCCTTCAGCCTCGTCAGCCTCTTGGCTCAGCGGTCTGCGAGAAGCTACGGCTGGAGGAACCTCCATAATGGCAAGCTTGGAGCGGGCTACTGACTTGTTATGGTCGAGCTGATGGAGAGGCTGCATGCGGCCAGATTCTGAGCAATACCTTGCAAGATCTGGGCGGATGGCCATAAGCTGTGGGGGTCTGCGGAGTGAGGAGGTTGAGGCAACCTCCAGGGTTTGCTGTTGAGCGTTGAAGGTACAAGCCGGCTGCACGCCACCTGACATCCGATCGTGGGGCGCCCACTCTTTTCATCCGCGGCAGTAAGCAGGTTGTGCGGACTGGACCTTGGTCCTTCAAAAC